>JAVJIF010000069.1:0-60000 GCA_038442645.1 Agave tequilana
AAAACCGTCCGTGCGGTTGGGCGGTTGGACAGTTGAATGGTTGCGACGGTTCTGTCGAACCGTCGCAACTGTTGACTTCTAGCGGACGAGAATGCCCTCCCAGAGCGCTATAAATAGCGCTCCAGATTTTCATTCTCAGACACACCAACAAAAACCAGAGAATATCTCTCTCTCCCTCATTAGAGTTCTGATCTACGCGAAGTGACTTTCAGCGTTCTGAACCAAGCTTCCAGCGAGAAGTAAGAAAGCGATTTCCAAAGGAGATTTTGCAAAATTGTTCTGAAAGAGGAATCAGAAAATTCAACAGATTCTTTTACAAGAATTGTTGTCTGAATCTGGTACTTCTGAAGAAAAATTCTTCTTCACCCTTCCTTCGTCCTCAACAGTGGGTGCTCCTCCAGAGAGTAAAGGCAAATATTCAGTTGAAATTTGTCCTTGTCCCGCTGCTTCAACGATCCTGTGAAGATACTGGTTGATTAAGGTTCGACCGTACGGTGATTTGTAGTGCTATCCAAATACCGTTAAAGAGTGTTGTATCTTGGGAGACCAGCGTCCATTATCCCGTTAGCACCGGTGCGGGGGACGTAATTGTCTTAAGGAGATTCGCTCTAAGCGTACCTCACTCTAAATACTGTATAAGTGGATTAAATCCTTTATACAGGGGATATACTTTACAGTATGTCGAGACTGACTTAGATTCAGTCTAATTGGTGCTTTAACCAAGGAAGGAAATTGAAAGGTGGTTCTTAAATTAAGGAACGTTCTATTGAACGGAAAACCTCCCACCTGATATTTGCCGACCTGGCCAATTAGATTGTTGATATATCAGTGATCTTGATTAGTTGTCAGATTGATTTCTGTTAAGCAGATATACCCAACAATCTTAAGACAATTATCGTTTCTTACTTCTGTTCTGCTTGAACTTGCAGAAAATGTCTGAGACAAATCAAGATAGCACTAGCAAGGCAACAAACATGCAGCTCCAAAGTTTGATGCCTACTCCACTTCCTAGCCCGAAGCCGGAGAAGCCAAGAAAATTTGACGGCACAGAATTCAAGAGGTGGCAACAGAAGATGCTCTTCTACTTGACCACTCTTCATCTGGCCAAATTCCTGCAGGAGGATCCACCAGAACCCGGAACTGATTGGGACTTAGTCCTTGCAGTCGATGCTTGGACACAAGGTGACTTCCTTTGCCGAAATTATGTTTTAAATGGACTGGATGACTCTCTTTACAATGTCTACAGTCCTATCACTACGGCAAAGAAGTTATGGGCCAGTCTTGACAAGAAGTACAAGACTGAGGATGCTGGTACCAAGAAGTTCGTCGTAGGACGATTTCTGGAGTACAAAATGGTGGATACCAAGACTGTAATCAGTCAGGTGCAAGTTTTCCAACTTATCTTGCACGAAATAGAAGCCGAAGGTATGATTCTTCCTGAAACTTTTCAGGTTGCAACTATCTTGGAGAAACTCCCACCTGCGTGGAGAGACTTCAAGAACTACCTGAAGCACAAGAGAAAGGAGCTAAAGTTGGAAGATCTCATTGTGAGGCTTCGTATCGAGGAGGACAACCGCAAGTCGAGAAAAGGAGCAGCAAAAACTCCTACGAAGCAAAAGCAAATGTGATCGAGGACTCAAAGGGGAAAGCGTCTACTTCCAAAGGCTTAAAGCGGAAGAAGACTTCCCAGGGGTACAAAGGCAAGGCCCAAGAGGGCAAAAACATGCGCTTCAAAGGGACCTGCTACATCTGCAACAAAGAAGGTCACAAAGCAAATGAATGTCGCAGCCGTCTCAAAAAGAGCAAGAAGAGCCATCCACAGGCGAACTTGACCAACCATGAATCACCAAGCCTTTCTGTGGTGTGTCAGAAGTAAATCTGACAACCAATAACAAGGATTGGTGGGTAGACACTGGGCTACCCGGCACATCTGCTCGGAGAAATTGTTATTCTCAGAATATCAAAGACTAGAGCAAGATGAGCAACTATTCATGGGCAATGCAGCTTCCTCAAAGGTTGAAGGAAAGGGCAAGGTCATCCTGAAGTGGACATCGGGGAAAGAGTTTACTCTTAACCATGTGCTTCATGTTCCAGACATCTGCAAGAATTTGATCTCCGGATCAATACTTAGTAAGAAAGGGTTTAGAATGGTTTTTGAATCCGATAAATTTGTACTTACTAAGGGAGGGATGTATGTGGGAAAGGGTTATCTTGTTGATGGACTTTTAAAGCCAATGTTGTAGTGGTAGATAAAAAGTCCGTGTATTTGTACCCGAAGCTAATAAATAAAGGAAATTCTTCTGTTTATTTGCTTGAGTCTCCTATTTTGTGGCATGCTAGATTAGGGCATGTAAATTACAAGTCTTTGAAAAACTTGTCTAATTTGGGATATATTCCTAAACTCAACTTGGAAGAAATTCGCAAGTGTGAGATTTGTGTTGAGGCCAAGTTGGCGAAAAATTCATTTCACTCAATTGATCGAAATACAGAACCTTTAGGGTTAATTCATAGCGATCTGTGTGACTTGAAATTTATGCCAACTAGAGGCGGTAAAAAGTATTTCATTACTTTTATCGATGACTGTACAAGATACTGTTATGTGTATCTTTTAAACAGTAAGGATGAGGCAATAAATATGTTTATAACATATAAGGCCGAAGTTGAGAATCAACTCAACAAGAAAATCAAGATTCTAAAATCCGATAGAGGCGGAGAATATGAATCAAATGATTTTAGTGAGTTATGTGCTAATTTTGGTATAATACATCAAACTACAGCACCATACACTCCTCAGCAGAATGGAATTGCTGAACGGAAGAACAGAACTTTGAAGGAGATGGTTAATTCCATGCTCGTAAGTTCTGGCTCCGCAGAACTTGTGGGGGGAAGCTCTATTTACTGCAAATCATATTCTAAATAGACTACCCCACAAGAAACTTGGTCTTATACCATTCGAGTCATGGCATGGAAGGACACCTTCCTACCATTACCTCAAAATGTGGGGGTGCCTTGCAAAGGTGCTAGCGCCATTACCAAAAAAGACTAAGCTGGGAGCAAAAACTATGGACTGCATATTCATAGGCTATGCCTTGAATAGTAATGCCTACAGATTTCTGGTTTATAAATCAGAAATACCAGATATTCATGTAAACATGATTATCGAATCTCGAGATGCTGTGTTCTTTGAAGACATCTTTCCGTACAAACGGGAAGCAGATAAGACTTCTGAGAAAAGAACACACGAGATGGCGTTTAGGGACGAAAGATCCGAGGAACCGAATGTTAATGCGGAAACTGAACCAAGAAGAAGTCAGAGATCTAGAATCTCAAAATCTTTTGATTCAGATTTCATAGCATACGCTATTGAGAGCGAGCCTCAAACATTTAAAGAGGCTATGTCAACCCCAGAAGCACAAATGTGGAAAGAAGCTATAAATAGCGAAATAGAATCCATACTAAGTAATCATACTTGGGAATTGGTAAACTTGCCTTCTGGCAGTAAACCAATTGGGTGTAAGTGAATTTTCAAACGAAAATTAAAACCCGATGGATCTATCGATAAGTACAAGGCTAGATTAGTAGCCAAGGGTTATCGACAAAAAGAAGGACTTGACTACTTCGATACTTATTCACCAGTAACAAGAATAACGTCCATTCGGATGTTGATTGCAATAGCAGTATTGCATAACTTAGATATCCATCAAATGGATGTCAAGACTGCATTCTTAAATGGTGAATTAAATGAAGAGATATATATGGAGCAACCTGAAGGATTTAAAGTCAAGGCCAAGAACACAAGGTGTGTAAATTGGTAAAATCCTTATATGGTTTAAAGCAGGCTCCAAAACAATGGCATGAGAAATTTGATAGTGTCATGATTAAAGATGGATTCACTATCAATGAATGCGATAAGTGTGTTTACACGAAACAGTTGGAAACACATGTATTATTGTTTGTCGTTATGTAGACGACATGTTGATACTTGGGACTAATATTGAAATTATTAAGTCCACTAAAAGAATGTTATCCAACAGTTTTGACATGAAGGATCTGGGGGTTGCTGATGTAATTTTAGGAATTAAAATTACTAGAACACCAGATGGAATCAGTCTATCTCAATCTCACTATGTGGATAAGATGATAGAAAGATTCAAGGATCATGAGATAAAAGAGAATACAAATCCTTTCTCCCACACATCCACCTTCATAAGAATACAGGAATTGGAATACGCCAGTTGGAGTATTCTCAGATTATCGAAAGTCTAATGTATTTGATGAATTGCACTAGACCCGATATTGCTTACGCTGTAAGCAAGTTAAGTAGATACACTAGTAATCCTAGTGATCTACATTGGACCGCTCTACTACGAGTATTGAGTTACGTATCACATACCAAGGAATATGCATTGAGATATGGATAGTATCCACCTGTACTGGAAGGATACAGTGATGCTAATTGGATTGTAGATTCTGAGGAATCAAAATCAACTAGCGGATACGTATTTACTCTAGCAGGAGCAGCGGTATCATGGAAGTCTTCTAAGCAAACATGTATTGCCCGTTCCATTATGGAATCGGAATTCATACCCTTAGATAAGGCTGGAGAAGAAGCAGAATGGCTTCGACAATTCTTAGAAGATATACCATTATGGCAAAAGCCAGTGCCCGCTATATGTATACACTGCGATAATTAAGCAGCTATATCTAAGGCACAAAATGTTATATGAAACGGTAAGTCTAGACATATTCGTCGTAGACATAATACCGTGAAGCAGTTGCTCTCAAATGGAATTATCTCTATTGACTTTGTATCGTCAAAGGATAATTTAGCGGATCCGCTTACTAAAGGTTTAAGTGGAGAGCGTATAAACTGCGCATCGACGGGAATGGGTCTAAAAGCCTAACCTTACCGAGTCAGCTTAATGGAAACCTCACTTAGTGACTGGAGATCCTACGGACTAAGTTCAAGAGGAAAAACTAGTTATGATTGACTCAGCAAGTAAGCACTTGGGAGCTTGACTCCAATCCATTCCTAAGGTGCACATAAGTGCTTTTCTACAAGTGGATTAAGGATAAGCTTAACGCTTTTAATGATGCCAATATCTTGTTACTAAACAAGTGGAGTAAAGTAGACTACTCTTAATAGGTCCATCACCTATGTGAGTATAGAGTTGGGTCGGCTCTTTGGGAATTTCTATGGACGCTGTTATTCCCTAAAGATACTCTCTGAAACCAAGAATGTCCAGGGCCAAAACGGACACAACCGAGAACCAAAGTTGATTTGAAAAGTCACTGTGTGAAGCTTGTTGACTTGGCTTACACTAACGGCTAACAGTTCAAGACCTAATTCACTAATTAGCCAGTAAGTCCGATAAAGGTTTCGCTATGGAAGGTTCAAGACCTAGTTCACCTATCCTGATGCAGTTTCTTTTCTAAAGTACCTTTCACAATAGAGTCAGTCTCTTTGTGTGTCATTTCCTTGAATTCTCCATTCATTGTGGGGGATTGTTGAATTGAAGAAGATAAAAGCGAATCTTTGAGCTGAATTATGGCAAGATCCGTTGATCGAATCAATTGGATGATGGTTGGAGTGTGTTCTCCTTCCATTGGGGATGAACATGGTATATTCACATGTTCAATTCCGACTTCGAATGAATGAGATATTCAAGTCCAAAGATTGCCTAATTCAAAGCCAAAACGGGACTAAAGGTAGCTAAAAGCATTTAGTCCCACATTGGCCATGGGATGGAAGTTTGTGGTGTATAAATAGAGAAAATTGAGAACAAAGGGCGTGCCCTTTGGGTACTTGGAGTTTTCGCACGCGAAAAGGAGGGAACTATGCTCGCACATGCGTGCGCGCTGCGCGCGCCGACGCTGGCGGCGGCCGGCCGGCGCCGGGCCGGGCTCGGGCTTGGGTTTGGGTTCCCTACCTGGCTTGGTTCTTTTTGAACCGGGTGTCGCGGGTATGGGTTACTCCACTACCCGAACCAAACCCGCTCCGCTCCGCTACCCGATCCGCTCCAGCCCACCCGCCAACGGGTGTCTGCGAACGGATCCGAACCGCTCGCCAACGGATGTCAGAAAACCGTCCGTGCGGTTGGGCGGTTGGATAGTTGAACGGTTGCGACGGTTCTGTCCGAACCGTCGCAACTGTTGACTTCTGGCGGACGAGAATGCCCTCCCGGAGCGCTATAAATAGCGCTCCAGATTTTCATTCTCAGACACACCAACAAAAAACCAGAGAATATCTCTCTCTCCCTCTATTAGAGTTCTAATCTGCGCGAAGTGACTTTTGGCGTTCTGAACCGAGCTTCTAGCGAGAAGTAGGAAAGCGACTTCCAGAGGAGATTCTGCAAAATTGTTCTGAAAGAGGAATCAGAAAATTCAACAGATTCTTTTACAAGAATTGTTGTCTGAATCTGGTACTTCTGAAGAAAAATTCTTCTTCAACCTTCCTTCGTCCTCAACAGTGGGTGCTCCTCCAGAGAGTAAAGGCAAATATTCAGTTGAAATTTGTCCTTGTACCGTTGCTTCAACGATCCTGTGAAGGTACTGGTTGACTAAGGTTCGACCGTACGGTGATTTGGTAGTGCTATCCAAATACCGTTAAAGAGTGTTGTATCTTGGGAGACCAGCGTCCATTATCCCGTTAGCACCGGTGCGGGGGACGTAATTGTCTTAAGGAGATTCGCTCTAAGCGTACCTCACTCTAAATACTGTATAAGTGGATTAAATCTTTTATACAGGGGATATACTTTACAGTATATCGAGACTGACTTAGATTCAGTCTAATTGGTGTTTTAACCAAGGAAGGAAATTGAAAGGTGGTTCTTAAATTAAGGAACGTTCTATTGAACGGAAAACCTCCCACCTGATATTTGCCGACCTGGCCAATTAGATTGTTGATATATCAGTGATCTTGATTAGTTATCAGATTGATTTCTGTTAAGCAGATATACCCAAAGAAAGCTAACTTCCTCTGGTTTTGTCAGGTGTTGAAAGCTCGTTCTGATAATTAAACAATGGTTTTTGTAAAATTTTATTCTTTTTGTTCTCATCTCCTGATGTCAGGGCAATCTTTTCTGCAGGGTTTTATAGAGTATTATGTGTATTTCTGGTTGTTCTTTGGGATATAATCTTGTCATATTTATTGTTCAAATGATGTTTTTATCAAGTCTGGGAGGATTTTGAAGGATTGTCTGTGCTTATTTTGTGGTCTGAGATAGCGCAGTTTCCTGTTGCTAATTTATCATGTTTTTGGCTCTAAATATTGAGATAGACTAGGGTCCTTCGGGAAGGATTCTGGTTCGAATCCTTCCCACTCAAATAGCATTTTGTAGGGTAGCTTGAAGTCAATTTGGAGGGGGGAATGGAGGGCACTCCAACACACCCTGCAAAACAAATTTTTATTTAAAATTATTTTAATAAATAGTATAGTTTAAACTAATTAATAAACTAATTAATACTTATTATTTTTTCATTAAAAATATATTGTTAGAAACGTCTCGTCGAGGCCTTTTAAATTAGACTAATATTGAATGTTTTTGAAGTTAATTTTAAATTAATTTTTTAAATTTAATTAAAAATATTATTTTTTAAATAAGCAAACACATGAGTATCTATTTAATCTGTCTCAAAGAAAGTACAAATAGAAATACAGAAATTATATTACATGAAAAATAAGATAACAATAACCTAGTATTCTAGTAGGTCATCTCCGTAGTCATGTGTACAGTGTTGTTATCCCGATGGACCTCCATCTCCAGATCCTCATGAAAATTGAGTAGAATACTCTGTGATTGTAACCCCCTGATCCCCGGTGTATGTATTACCGTATCGGTACGCGATACGACGTACAAAATTGATTTGACCTCCGTAGTAGTCCGTTTGAGCTGATTTCAATTTCAAAAATTATTTTCTAATATTTGAGATTTTCAGGATTTTTCTAGAATTTTTCTGGATTATTTTGGAAACTCTCCGTAGTCGGTGTCGACCGATACCGATAATCTGCTTTCCGATTTTTAATTCATAAAAGGAGTACAATTTTGAGAATCCGCTTTCACCAAAGGTCTTAGAATCGTATTATCTACGTTCGGGTATTTTTGGGAATTTTTCTGAATTTATCAAAAATCCGGTCAAACCGGTGTCGCCCGTATCGGCGAGACACTCCGAGATTTTTAATTTGTAAACCGGATCGAGTTTCTATAAACCGTCTTCATATTACATCTCAAGATAATATTCTCTATTTCTGTAATTTTTTGGCATTGTTCGGAGCTAGTCATTTTGGACCCCATTAAAATAATATTAAATTTTATTTTTCTATTTCTTTTTTCTTCTCTCTTTCCTCCTTTTCTTCTTCCCCAAGCCACCGCCAATCAACCCACTGCCTTACTGTTTTCCCCCTCCTTTTAAAATCTCTCTTCTCTCTCTCCTCTCTATACTCTCTCTCACTCTCCCACACTTTCTCTCTCTCTCCAAACCCTCTCTCTCCCTCTCTCCCTATCTCTCACTCTCTCTCTCTGCGAATCTCCAGCCAGGAGTGGCCGGTGGCACGCCGGCCACCGGCAGACAAGACCGGCGGCGCCGGAGGCCGGCCAGGCCTGGCCGGCAGCGCCGGGCGGCGGGCACGCGCCGGGCGGCGCGGGCGCCGGTGGGGGCACCAGCCCCGCCCTCTTCCTCTCCTCCCCCTTCGCGGTGGAGCCCCAGCCTGGGGCGCTGGAGTAGCGCCGGCACCAGCGGGGCATCGGTGCAGGCCAAGTGGCCGCGCCGGGCGGCGGGCGCGCCCGGGCGGCGGCAGCAGCAGCGCACGCTGCTGCTGCTGTTGGCTCTGTTGGGTGAAAACCCAACGGGTTTCGGGTTTTGGGTTTAACCCAAACCCGACCCGTTGACACCCGAACCCGACCCGTTAAAGGTAAAATTTTATTTTAGCCCCTGTAATATTTTAAATTACTTTTAGGCCCCTGTAAAATTACAAATAGCCCCTGAATAATTTCTGTTATTACGTAACTAACCTTTTCTCTTGGTTTTGGTATTCGGGCGATATCGGGAGCATCCATACTCCGATTCGGGCAATTCTGGATCCGTTGCGATCGTGGAGAAGAGAGATACAGTTCTGTAACCAGTTTGTGAGTGTTTTTCCTTTTCTAAATTATATTTATTTATTCATGTTTATTAAAGTCGTGAGTGATTGCTTTAGTTATAAAATCATACTTATGTTAAATTAGTAACTTAACTCGAGAAACGACATGTGTTATAAACATAGACATAAAGATAGATGATCAATTAAAGAATCACTAGACACCATCACTGCATGGATAACTAGTATGGTTGCACACTAATGCTACATGGACACGAAGACACGCATACTCTACTATCATCCTGACCGACCCACTGGTACACTAAATACCGTAGTGCATGTATCGGTTACACTGGATATCGGTATTTCATGTACACCATTACATAGATACTGAGATTCACGACACTAATACTGCATGTCTGTGACCTACCAATATACGGATATTCTAGGACACTGGATACCGTCATCTATATTGATATCATCGTTACATGGACGCACTGATCACTTTTATGACAGGCACGTGCACAGAGATATTACACGGCGTATTACCACACATAGATGTTCCACTGGTACACTGATAGACCACTGCACGGACTATTGCATTTCATGTTTACATATCACGGTTACACATGCCTGCATTTTATGTTTACATATCACTGTTACACATGCATGTCATGTTCTATATCCCTGTCACACATGCCTATATGGTCTCTCTATCTACTTGTCATATGGATCACCGTGCATATTATATGTATTCACCGGGCATATGATATGTATTATTATTTCATGTTCCTGTATTCATGTTATATGATTGTTTCCTGTTACTAATATGGGTATTCCCGTTACTGGACATGAGAGCTGTTGATATGCGATATGTGGACTTCCACATCTATTGTTCCTGTTATATTGTTCCCGTTATATTGTTCCCGTGATATTGTTCCCGTTTCCGGGTATATTGTTCCCGATATATTGTTTTATGCTATCAACAGAGCTCAGGTCCAGTTATCGTGTTATCCGTATTAGGTACTGTATTTGTTCTTGTTACATTGTATACTTGACATATCAGGACATATCAGATCATAATGATAACTGGGGTATGGGGGAGACTTGACGGTTGATTAGATCTTATCGGGTGATGTATTGGATCCATATTATTAGTCCCACTGCAGGGGATGGTAGTGCTACCTACCACTAGCTCCATGAGCTCCCGTTACTTGATTCGTGCTCCCCTCTTAGCGGAGGGCCCTGGTCTTAGCAGCCAGGGGTCCGTTTAAGGCCGTGATCCCGGGTATGCACGGGATACATCCACCCGATAAGAACTCCTCGACCATGAGTTTCCAATTAACATAATAAAACAGTATACACAATAGTGACGTGGGAACACTTGTTATTTGGTCACTCTCTCGTCTGATAATGGTACCCGTAGGCCATGTCCGGATGGGTTCGACTGGAGTGCGGGCTCCAGTATGAACTGCCAGTGGTATGGGACACTAGAAGCGACTGATTAAAATATCAGGTGGTACTGATTTCTACTATTGTGTCAATCACATGACTTGCCTGATACATGTATACTAACTTGTTACTGTTATTTTGTCTGCTATCATGTTCATTGTGATCTTGCTTACATGTTACTGTTCCTGTTCATGTTATTGTATCCGCTATCATGTTACCTGTAGACTTTGCCACACTACCTGATACCTATGGTGGCATACTACTCATGCACATGTACACCTTGGATCACATATATTCTGCTTTGCATTGCTTATATGCTATTTAGACACAACACAGTAACATGTTCATATTGCATATGCCTACCTGCTTGTTCATTTACATCACTACCATGTTCACTTACATCACTACCATGTTCACTGCTTTTACTTCACCGCTAAATAACATTATTTATTATATAAACTCGATATGATTAGAATCATGACCTGATGATAACCGGCTAGGTAGTGATGGTACCAAAAGATGACATGTATATATATTTTCACTGCTTCCTATATGCTTATGATATAATATCACTTGTACCACATCATGTATTATATATTAGTATCGTGCTTGTATTATTATGTATATATTACTGCCTCCTTCATTTTACCACTCATTAGGTCGCTTTCTGACGACCCTGGGTTTGCGTGCCCAGATTGGAGATCCGAGTTCTCGGAGTAGTAGCGTCTCCGTATCTTTAGGATCGGGGCGTTACATAGTGGTATCAGAGCTTAGGTTCACACCTGGTGTGGGTAACCACCTGGGTCAATCCTCAGGCTCTTACCAACAGTACAACCAGGTTCAGATTAACTGATCTGTATCTGAATTTGTGGATTCCAGCAACGAGTACAAGAATACCATGACCTTGACGATTCACTCCTTGACTCGCTTATATTCCTTCCTTCCTTCCAGTTGTCAACCAGAACATCCGATTTCCTTCTCACTTTCCTTGCATCGTCTTGTTTCCCATCCGTTCGGATTAGTTCACTACCATACTTCTCCATCCCGGATTCCTTCTAGATAGCAGAGTGCGCAGCGGAAGTGTCGCGGACCCGTCACCTTTAGACTTTGGGGTTGAAAATCTTGTTCTCAAAACTGAATAGAAATTGCGAGGACGCAATTTTTGTAAGGTGGGGAGAAATGTAACCCCCTGATCCCCGGTGTATGTATTACCGTATCGGTACGCGATACGACGTACAAAATTGATTTGACCTCCGTAGTAGTTCGTTTGAGCTGATTTCAATTTCAAAAATTATTTTTTAATATTGAGATTTTTCAGGATTTTTCTAGAATTTTTCTGGATTATTTTGGAAACTCTCCGTAGTCGGTGTCGACCGATACCGATAATCTGCTTTCCGATTTTTAATTCATAAAAGGAGTACAATTTTGAGAATCCGCTTTCACCAAAGGTCTTAGAATCGTATTATCTACGTTCGGGTATTTTTGGGGATTTTTTTTGAATTTATCAAAAATCCGGTCAAACGGTGTCGCCCGTATCGGCGAGACACTCCAGGATTTTTAATTTGCAAACCGGATCGAGTTTCTGTAAACCGTCTTCATATTACGTCTCAGGATAATATTCTCTATTTTCTGTAATTTTTTGGCATTGTTCGGAGCTAGTCAATTTTGGACCCCATTAAAATAATATTAAATTTTTATTTTCTATTTCTTTTTTTTCTTCTCTCTTTCCTCCTTTTCTTCTTCCCCAAGCCACCGCCAATCAACCCACCGCCTTACTGTTTTTCCCCCTCCTTTTAAAATCTCTCTTCTCTCTCTCCTCTATACTCTCTCTCACTCTCCCACACTTTCTCTCTCTCTCCAAACCCTCTCTCTCCCTCTCTCCCTATCTCTCACTCTCTCTCTCTTCGAATCTCCAGACAGGAGTGGTCGGTGGCACGCCGGCCACCGGCAGACCAGACCGGCGGCGCCGGAGGCCGGCCAGGCCTGGCCGGCAGCGCCGGGCGGCGGGCACGCGCCGGGCGGCGCGGGCGGCAGTGGGGGCACCAGCCCCGCCCTCTTCCTCTCCTCCCCCTTCGCGGTGGAGCCCCAGCCTGGGGCGCTGGAGTAGCGCCGGCACTGGCGGGGCATCGGCGCCGGCCAAGTGGCCGCGCCGGGCGGCGGGCGCGCGCCGGCGGCGGCAGCAGCAGCGCACGCTGCTGCTGCTGTTGGCTCTGTTGGGTGAAAACCCAACGGGTTTCGGGTTTTGGGTTTAACCCAAACCCGACCCGTTGACACCCGAACCCGACCCGTTAAAGGTACAATTTTATTTTAGCCCCTGTAATATTTTAAATTACTTCTAGGCCCCTGTAAAATTACAAATAGCCCCTGAATAATTTCTGTTATTACGTAACTAACCTTTTCTCTTGGTTTGGGTATTCGGGCGATATCGGGAGCATTCGGACTCCGATTCGGGCAATTCTGGATCCGTTACGATCGTGGAGAAGAGAGCTACAGTTCTGTAACCAGTTTGTAAATGTTTTCCTTTTCTAAATTATATTTATTTATTCATGTTTATTAAAGTCGTGAGTGATTGCTTTAGTTTTAAAATCATACTTATGTTAAATTAGTAACTTAACTCGAGAAACGGCATGTGTTATAAACATAGACATAAAGATAGATGATCAATTAAAGAATCACTAGACACCGTCACTGCATGGATAACTAGTATGGTTGCACACTAATGCTACATGGACACGAAGACACGCATACTCTACTATCATCCTGACCGACCCACTGGTACACTAAATATCGTAGTGCATGTATCGGTTACACTGGATATCGGTATTTCATGTACACTATTACATAGATACTGAGATTCACGACACTAATACTGCATGTCTGTGACCTACCAATATATGGATATTCTAGGACACTGGATACCGTCATCTATATTGATATCCTCGTTACATGGACGCACTGATCACTTTTATGACAGGCACGTGCACAGAGATATTACACGGCGTATTACCACACATAGATGTTCCACTGGTACACTGATAGACCACTGCACGGACTATTGCATTTCATGTTTACATATCACGGTTACACATGCCTGCATTTTATGTTTACATATCACTGTTACACATGCATGTCATGTTCTATATCCCTGTCACACATGCCTATATGGTCTCTCTATCTTCTTGTCATATGGATCACCGTGCATATTATATGTATTCACAGGGCATATGATATGTATTATTATTTCATGTTCCTGTATTCATGTTATATGATTGTTTCCTGTTACTAATATGGGTATTCCCGTTACTGGACATGAGAGCTGTTGATATGCGATATGTGGACTTCCACATCTATTGTTCCTGTTATATTGTTCCCGTTATATTGTTCCGGTGATATTGTTCCCGTTTCCGGGTATATTGTTCCCGATATATTGTTTTATGCTATCAACAGAGCTCAGGTCCAGTTATCGTGTTATCCGTATTAGGTACTGTATTTGTTCTTGTTACATTGTATACTTGACATATCAGGACATATCAGATCATAATGATAACTGGGGTATGGGGGAGACTTGACGGTTGATTAGATCTTATCGGGTGATGTACTGGATCCATATTGTTAGTCCCACTGCAGGGGACGGTAGTGCTACCTACCACTAGCTCCATGAGCTCCCGTTACTTGATTCGTGCTCCCCTCTTAGCGGAGGGCCCTGGTCTTAGCAGCCAGGGGTCCGTTTAAGGCCGTGATCCCGGGTATGCACGGGATACATCCACCCGATAAGAACTCCTCGACCATGGGTTTCCAATTAACATAATAAAACAGTATACACAATAGTGACGTTGGGAACACTTGTTATTTGGTCACTCTCTCGTCTGGATAATGGTACCCGTAGGCCATGTCCGGATGGGTTCGACTGGAGTGCGGGCTCCAGTATGAACTGCCAGTGGTATGGGACACTAGAAGAGACTGATTAAAATATCAGGTGGTACTGATTTCTACTATTGTGTCAATCACATGACTTGCCTGATACATGTATACTAACTTGTTACTGTTATTTTGTCTGCTATCATGTTCACTGTGATCTTGCTTACATGTTACTGTTCCTGTTCATGTTATTGTATCCGCTATCATGTTACCTGTAGACTTTGCCACACTACCTGATACCTATGGTGGCATACTACTCATGCACATGTACACCTTGCATTACATATATTCTGCTTTGCATTGCTTATATGCTATTTAGACACAACACAGTAACATGTTCATATTGCATATGCCTACCTGCATGTTCATTTACATCACTACCATGTTCACTTACATCACTACCATGTTCACTGCTTTTACTTCACCGCTAAATAACATTATTTATTATATAAACTCGATATGATTAGAATCATGACCTGATGATAACCGGCTAGGTAGTGATGGTACCAAAAGATGACATGTATATATATTTTCACTGCTTCCTATATGCTTATGATATAATATCACTTGTACCACATCATGTATTATATATTAGTATCGTGCTTGTATTATTATGTATATATTACTGCCTCCTTCATTTTACCACTCACTGGTCGCTTTCTGACGACCCTGGGTTTGCGTGCCCAGATTGGAGATCCGAGTTCTCGGAGTAGCAGAGAGTGACTTGGCGTGACATAGGAGATTCCTCATCTGGCCTATTCATAGGTATCCTGGGCATTTATTTCTGTTATCTTATTTGTCCCTATTTTTCATATCTATTATGATCGCTGACCTATTTCTGCAGGTATTCTTGTACTTATTTCATGCTGGGACCCATGTCTATATGGAGGTTATGTACTGTACTGAGGCTTAACGTACGCGTGAGCGTGTTTTCACCTCGCGTATGTACGTTGCCATAACGTCTCCGTATCTTTAGGAACGGGGCGTTACAGTGATCGTGCAACGAGGGACTACCGACTTGAAAATCACTACTATTTTGGTTAATGAATTCTTATTTTTGCTTTCAAAGTATGTGCGCTCCCTCGTATCAGCAATCTTACTTAAATTAATCGTCAATATTTCCTATCCTCGCGATCATGCTCAACACGAATTTACTCACGTTGTTGATCCAAAAGTCGATAATGCTATTCTAATTGTACGACATGTTGCTCTAACTTTTTCTTTTTATTTATTATCATTAGTTGTTACAAGTTTTCCCTACCAAGTTCATGTTTCTCATGCATTTCTTTATATTTGTAAACATATCATCATCACTCAAAATTAAACTATGCTGATTTCCTCCTCTTCGCCTTTTCCCTTTTTCTTTTAATAGAGCGACTTGCTAAGTAGTTGGTAGGACACTGGTTGTCACCCATGAGATTAAACTCTCCATCCTCCATATCGAGATTGATACAGTCCATCGAGTTCAACTCTGACCATTGATAGAAGCCCGTTTTTGAAGGCGTAGGGTCAACCTACTTTGAACTTCAGAATGCGCTAATTGAACACTTATGCCAGAGGTACGACAACTGTAACGCCACGATCCCGCAGGTACGGGGACGTTATGGCGACGTACATACGCAGGGCGGAAAACCCTCACGTACGTACGCTAAGCCTCAGTACAGTAAATAACCTCCATATAGACATGAGTTCCAGCATGATATAAGTACAAGAAGACCTGCAGAAAGAGGTCAGCGATCATAACAGATATGAAAAATTTGGACAAATAAGATAACAGAAATAAATCAACAAGATACCTATGAATGATCTTGATGAGGAATCTCCTAGGCCACTCCAAAGGCATTCTCTGATACTACGGTACCTCGAATCTCCAAATCTGGGCACGCAAACCCAGGGTCGTCAGAAAGCGACCTAGTGAGTGGTAAAATGAAGGAGGCAGTAATAGATACAATAATAATACAAGCACGATAATAATATATAATACATGATGTTATGGTAGTGATACCATATCATAAGTATATAATAAGCAGCAGAGTATATAACCATGTAAGCAGTAGAAATAGATAAACAGGTCATCTTTTAATACCATCACTACCAGTTCATCAGGTCATGTCTCTAATCGTATCCAGTTTATATAATATAAAATGTTATCTAGTGGTGACGTGATAGAAGTGAACATGCTAGTGGCGACGTGATAGACGTGTACAGGCAGATGGGCCTATGCAGTGTAATCACTATACGGTGTGGTGTATATACAGTAGTGATGTCTGCTCTACAGAAAGCATCATATATGCAATGCAGAACATGCGTTGTATGCCATGCAATGCAGAACATGCGTCATATGCCATCACAGACAGTATAACATATGCCAGGTAAAGTAACAAGTATACAGGTAACATGATATCGGATACAGTAGCATGAACAGTAACAAGATAGCATACATGTCTCAGCATACATGTCTTAGGCAAGTCATGTCATTTATACAATAGTAGCAATCAGTACCACCTGGTATTTTAATCAATCTCTTCCAGTGTCCCATACCACTGGCAGTTCATACTGGAGCCCGCACTCCAGTCGAACCCATCCGGACATGGCCTACGGTACCATTATCCAAACGAAAGAGTGACCAAATAACAAGTGTTCCTGATGTCACTATTGTGTATACTGTTTTATTATGTTAATTGGAAACCCATGGTCGAGGAGTTCTTATCGGGTAAGTGTATCCCGTGCATACCCGGGATCACGGCCTTTATCAAACCCTGGCTGCTAAGACCAGAGCCCTCGGCTAAGAGGGGAACAATAATCAAGTAACAATAGCTCATGGAGCAATTGGTAGGTAGCACTACCATCCCATGCAGTGGGAGAACAATATGGATCCAGTATATCACCCGATAAGATCTAATCAACCGTCAAGTCTCCCCCATACCCAAGTTAACTTTATGATCTAATACGTCAAGTATACAATGTAACAAGAACAACTACTGTACATGATACGGGTAACATGATAACTGGACCAGAGCTTTGTTGATAGCATAGAACAATATAACGAGAAACGGGAACAATATAACATGAACAATATAACAGGAAACGGGAACAATAGATGTGGAAGTCCACATATAGCATATCAACAACAGCTCTCATGTCCAGTATCGGGAATATCCATATCAGTAATCGGAAACAATCATATAACATGACTATGGTACCATGGAACAATAATACATGTAGTATGAACGGGAATCCATATGACAAGAATAAAGAAACCACACATGCATGTGTAACAGTGATATGCCGAGAATCCATATAACGATGATAACAATAATATAAAATGCGACATGCCGTGTATTGGTATATCTATATATTAGTGGAAGATATATGTGTAGCCAGAATCCGTGTAATACCCTCGTGATAGTACATGTAATAACAGTGTCTGTGTATCTGTGAATGACAATATATCATGTACTGTGTGGAATCAATATCTGGTTGTACTGGGTATATATAGTATTCAGTGCGCTTAGTATGTTCGGGTAATAATTACGGATACATATAGTCATGGTGTCTAATGTGAGGCGGGTACCGGTGATCATATCTAATCGAGTATCAGCTATCCCTAGTTGTAATGTCGGTCTCCATCTTATGATATTAATTGTGTGTAACGAATCATTATACTAGTCTTTTATTAAGTACCATTTATTAACCGGTAGTTATAGTTGTTACAGTGAGTAACCGGTCAACACGACGAGTATGCTAAAGAAACCAATCAAGATTACTAAACATGATAAAATATAATTTATAAAAGGAAAACACTCACAAACTGGCTATAGGCCTGTAGCTCTCTTTCCCACGATCGCAACGGATCCAGAATCGCCCGAATCGGAGTCTGGATGCTCCAGTTATCGCCCGGATACTAATTCCTAACAAATAAAGTTAAATATGTAAATAAAAATAATAAATGCAATTTCTGAATTGCATAAGGGGGTTTTCTGTAAATTTACCTTTAACAGGTTTCGGATGCGGGTTTGGCTCTTAACGGGTCGGGTCCAGATCCACAACCCATACCCGTTAATTTAAGTTAAATGGGTACGGGTTATCGGGTTTAACCAAGTGGGTTTTGGGTTTAACCCTTATGGGTTAATGGGTTTGGGTTCCAACCCAAACCCATTAAGGAGATAAAGAGGAGCAACAGCAGCAGCTATTGCTGCTGCTGTGATTTTGGGCGGCCAGCTCCGCTGGCCGACGGCGGCGCCGGCCGCCGGCGGCGGTCCCGGATCTGGCCCGAGATAGAGAGAGGGAGAGAGAGTGAGAGAGGGGGAAAAGAATTGACAGGAGAAGAAAAGAAAAGAAGGGAAGAAGAAGAAGAAGAAGAAGAAGAGGAAGAAGGAGAAAGGAGGTGTGGGGCTTGCGGTGGTGCGTCGGCCTTGGGCGCGGCGGCGGCCGAGGGCGCGGCCTGGGGTCGCAGCCGGCGGCGGTGGCCGAGGCAGCCCACGGCCTGGCCGCTGGCACAGGCAGCCCCCCTCCCTCTTGTTGGGTTTTATACAGAGAGAGAGGTTTTAGGTAATTAGAGTGAGAGAATTAGGGAAGAGAGAGAGAATTAAAGAGGAGAGAGAGATTTAAGTAGGGTAGGGAAGAGAGAGGGAGGTCGGTTGTGTAAGGCGGTGGAGGGAAGATTTGTGTAGAAGAAGGAAGAAGGGGGAAGAATGGAAAGAAAAATATTTATATTTAATTAATATTATTTTATTAGGCTGAAATTTGACTAGCTCCGAACGGTACCAAAAAATTACAGAAAATAGAGAATATTATCCTGAGACGTAATATGAAAACAGTTTGAAGAAATTTTATCCGGTTTGCAAATTAAAAATCCTGGAAGATGTCGCTGGTACCGGGCGACACCGGTTTGGCCGAATTTTCGATAAATTCAGAAAAATCCCCAAAAATACCCGAACATAGCTTATGTGATTCTAAAACATACGGTGAAAGCCAATTCTCAAAATTCTACTCCGTTTGTGAAATAAAAATCGGAAGGCAGGTTATCGGTATCGGTCGACACCGACTACGGAGATTTTCCAAAATAATCCAGAAAAATTCCAGAAAATCCTGAAAAATCTCAAATATTAGAAAATGATTTTTAAAATTGAAATCAGCTCAATCGGACTACCCCGGAGATCAAATCAATTTTGTACGTCGTATCGCGTACTGATACGGTGATACGTACACCGAGAAGCAGGGGGTTACAAAAACGAAGGAATATAATTTTTTTTTCAAATTCGATGTATTTCAACATTTGTTGTATTGCAAATTCAATAATATTTTCATTTTGCAAATAAAAATGAGGATATAATAAAATAATAATATATTTAAAATTAATATTAAAAATATTCAATATTACTCTCATTACGAAGATATTGATGAGACATATGTAATAATATAATATATAAGTAAATTTAAAACTATATTGGTTTTAAATAATTAGTTTATTTATAATAAATGATACATTCAATATTTTAAGAAAGTCAAATTGGATTGTAAGAGCAAAATTGGACTTAATAAAAGTGAATAGTAAATGGAGGGTGCCTTTCAAATCCACCAGCTCTCTCCAAATTAGGAGGGCAAATTAACTCCCTCCATTTTTGGAGGATAGAGAAATGGAGGGCAGTTGGAGTGATTCTCTCTCCACAAAATGGAGGAGTGGAGGGCCATTGGAGATGCTCTTATGTGTATTTATGTTACTCTTTGGGATATAATCTTGTCATAAATATCGTTCAAATGATATTTTTTTTATCAAGTCCAGGAAAATTTTGAAGGATCGTCTGTGTTTATTTTGTGGTTTGAGACAACGCAGTTTCTTGTTGCTAATCGATCATGTCTTTGATTCTAAATATTGGGATTGACTAGGGTCTTTTGGGAAGGATTCAGGTTCGAGTCTTTTAGGAAGGATTCGGATTCGAATTCTTCCTACTCAAATACAAACCCACGCCATTTAAAATAAGATTCACTCTGTTGAAGTTGATTTATATTATTTAAAGTATCTATTTTGAATATTTTTTACACATTCATCAAGCGCAAAATGCGCAAATGAATGGTTAAAAATAACATATTGCTTAGGTTTACATTTTTACACATACAAATTTCGATCCGATCATTTTATCATGATCTAAACTTTTAAAAATCTCACACCTCATTTTTTTTTGTTAGATTTCAAATATTCTACACTGTTTAACTAACGAACTCACTATTCCAGTTGTCTTTTTTTCCCTACTTGATGCATGGGTAAAAAACATTTAAAATACTTGATTTTTGGTTTATTCCTATTTCAAATAATGTAAAATAACTTTAATGTAATGGATTTTGTATTCGAATGTCGTAGGATTGTATTTGAGTGGACAGGATCCGGTCTCGAATTTTTTCGAAATGACACAGGCCTATCTCCTAAATATTTTATGCGTGAGAAATTTGAAGGTTACCTGAGCTGCGTAGGGGATGTGGGATCTCATTTTTGTTCCAACAGTCAATTTGGAATTTGGAATTTTCTCAAAACTCATGACAACAGATTTCAAAAAACATGACGGGAAAATATGAAAACTTAATCTGATTCATGTATTTTTTTGGGGGAAGGAAAAGTCGAGAAGCAAATGAGTCTTTGTTCATGTTCAAAGTTGTTTGGCTGCTATGATGATATGGGGCTACTGACAATAACATGTGTGTATGGAAGTGTAACGGTAAAGTTTTCAGCAACCCACTTCTGTCAGGCCATGCCATTGACGATAGTTAGAAACCCACTTGAAAATTGACTAAGTAGCTGGGAGAGTACTGTACATACTTTTTGTTTACTTGGTATTTATTTTTGTTTCATTTGAGAATTAGATTACAAGAAGAGTGAATCAGAACAACTCGCTTCTAGTTCTTTATCATGTGAGCGGGTTCAGTTTGTGAGCGGATGTTCACACTGAATTTTATAAAATAATGGAATAATACATAGTCTTTAAATTTATTTTTTTTTTGGGTGTATAATATCTTCTTTTTAGATTATTTGTATTAGCATAAAGATACTTTTGGGCCCTAACTCAAGTGGTAATTTATAAATTTAAATTATTTAAGGTCACAAGTTCAATTGTTGGTGAATGTCTGCATGTGAGCTAGGATGTGAACTAGACATCAGAAGTTTTTTAAAAGACAATGATCACTGAGATCGTCTTTGGAGAAAAATATCAACCAAGGGAAACCTTTGTTGAAGTTTAGGGGAGGCTCAATCTTTGTTTATAAAAACCTCCCTATGGAGAAATAACTTTATGAAGAAAATCAACGAATAGGAATATTGTACAAATTAGAGAAGGATTAAGTGTTTCAGGATTATTAGTTAACCATTGTCGCATAAGTGCACGAGGTAAAAAAAATTAGAGAAAATTGATCTTGGACTCCTCTATTTTCAATTAATTTAGAAAAAACTTAAATTATAAATTTAATTTCGCCTCAAACTAATTCCGCGTCAGCATAAATTGATTCCTCTCAATCACCACTTTTTTATATTATATTCATTTTCTCTATCACCCTTCCTCATTGCTCCTGACGTTGCTCTCCCTCAATCCTGACTCCGACGCAGAGTAATTCACGAATTGAGCTGCACGGTTAAGTTGTTGCGGGTTGGAAGGGGAGCGAGGAGCCCCCGATGAGTTTTATTTGTATTTGAGATCGATGTGATATTTAGATCTGGATTGCATATCGATCATTACCACTACAGTCGAAATTCTCACAATCCTTGTATAAAGGATTGTGACCTTCAATTTTGATTTGTTTTCTGCTGGATGATGACGATGCTGAACTGTGAGGATTCAAAGAATGCGACTCATCACCTGATTTCGATTCTGAGGGTGCTAGAATTTTAGAGAGAAGTAACACCGTGAGAAAAGAGATGATCACAGTCCTCATAATATGGGCCACGATCATGATATACAGTCCTTCTTATGAGTAGCAGTCCTCATAAGAAGGACTGTGACTATGATAGCAGTCTTTATTAGAAGTAGCAGTCCTCATTATAAGGACTGCGATTAAGGTAGCAATCCTCATAAAAAGGACTGCGACAATGGACACAGTTCTTATTATGAGTAGCAATCATCATACTAAGGACTGCGACAATTGTAGCAGTTATGAGTAGCAGTCTTCATAATAAAAACTGTGATTGTGAGTACAGCAACCAGGCAGTTCTTATAAAGTCACAGTCGTAGCTGCGGAGCGCTTCTACTTGCGGTCGCGGTTAAAATTTAAAGCAAGGGTATTTTAGTCTTTTTTGCATTTCGTGATTAAAACTCCGCTCGATATGTGTCTGCAATCTATCGCCCGCAAAAATAAATGAGGATTTGGCGGAAAAAATTGCAACTGAGGTTTTTGAAAGGAACACCTAGAGGGGGGGTGAATAGGTGTTAGTGCTAATCTAAAACTAAATGCAAAACTAAGTGCGCTAAATGCGGAAGCTAATGCAAATTTTACAAACACACTTAGTACAATCAACAAGTGTAGCCGAATTCCCGTGAAGGGTTCTGGACTAACTCCTCTTGATTCCCCTTGAATGGGTTGAGGTGCTATATGAAGCTCTTGTTGATTAGGTACAAGTGAGGCACACACAAACAACCAAGCATATACAAGATATAGCAATGTGAATTATGCAAGGCACAACACAAGCAAATAGATATGATATGACAATGCTCAACACAAGCAATATATGATATGAATGAGCTATGATGCTTTGCACAAATAAATGAGAGAGAGAGTTGAGAGATATTGGATCAAACGCAAACACACGGATATGTTTCGAGGTTTGAGCCCCTAACTCTACATCCCCGCCTACACCACCGTGTAGGATTTCCAATCCACTATAGGAGTACCGAACTCCTCTCTCAATCCTTACAAAGCCACCGAGGCTATACAACCACAATCCACCTCACACTTGAGGGATACAAACCAACAACCTAAATCACAACCTCAACCTCTACCAAAGAGGGAGCAACCAAGAAATCAAGGGTTTACAAAAGGTGGTCTCTTTCAACCACAAACCTCTTTCCTTTTTCCACAAATACAAGATCCTAATAGAATAGAATAGAAGATATAGCTCAAGTGTGGAAAACACAAGTGTTTTGATCAAAGAAAATCCCTTGGGAAAATACCAAAATGATATGGAGATAAAGAACAAGAAATCAATTCCCAAAAACTTGTTTTCTTTGAAAATAACAAAACACTTAAAAACAATTAAGATTGATCTTTTGGCACTTAAAACTCTTTTGAAAACTCTTTTAAAACACTGAGGAAGTCAGGAAAAATTTGCTCTAAAAAACTTGGCCAAAAACCCAAAGAAATGGGGTTTATTTAGGCCCGTCAGAAAACTAGCCGTTAGAGCTGAGCTGGCAGCTCTGACAGGCAACGGTCGACCGGCCCGGTCGACCGCCAACGGTCAAAAATATGACCGTTGGGCAACTGCGGTCGACCGGCCCGGTCGACCGAAACAAACAGAGAGCACTGTAAGTGCCCCGGTCGACCCGAGCGGTCGACCGTCCCAGTGCCTCCAAACGTGCACAGATTTGTGCACGTTGGTCGACCGGCCCGGTCGACCGACTTCACCCAAGTCGACTAGGTCAGGTTGACTAGTCGACTGATTGAAGCCTGGAACAAAAATCTGGGTCAGAAAAACAGTGTAAAATATTTTTCTAAAAATCTTTTAACACTTCTAAAAATCACCAAAAATAGTTTTATCATTTTATATGGAAACACAAACTTGTGATAAAAATTTCAAGACATATATCAATCATATCAATTCATTTTTGAGTCTTGCAAATTTTATCAAAAACAAAACTTGTATTTTATCAAACTTGATTTTTCAATACATGAATAGGAATATCAAAATAAGTTTGTCTAGCAAGTTAAACCATGTATGTATATCTAGAATACATCTAATATACATAGAAATAAAGTAAACTTGTTTTGATCTACTATTCATGAAAACCAAATCCAAAACATGAAAACGTGTGTGTTTGTGCACTTGAGCATATCAACTATACTAAGCTTTACAAATGGATCTAAACACATTATCTAAACTAGGATACCTAAGTCTTCTTGATGATCTTCATCTTCAAGTAGACTTACTCCAAAACTCCATCCATGGGCTTGGTAATGTGTGATCTTGAAGATTTGGCCCTGGAATCATCATGAAAAGCTTCTAAACACCTTGTTGAAGCTAATCACCAACTAATATCTTGGTTAATGATCTGAAACTTAAACAATACAAGATTATTAGTAAATATAACTACATGAGTTAATCATCATCAAAACTAGGGTGGAAGGCTTTTGGGCCAACAATCTCCCCCTTTTTGATGATGACAAAACTCATGGAGTTATATATGCATGGATTAAAGTTAAGCTTCAAAGAAGCTCCCCTTAACTCATGCATAGACATAAATAATAAGATATGGAAATGAAGCACATGAATATGTATGCAAGTATGGAGATAAAACATGCAACAAGCATAAATCAAAATCTTTTTCTCCTATTGCAATACAAAAACATATATGCATAAATAACAAGGAAGACAAATACTTCTCCCCTTTAAGCAATGAAAACATGCATATAAACTCAAATACTTCTCCCCCTTTTTGTCAATCATCAACAAAGGGTTCAAAGTAAAATCAAATCAAACAAATTTTTCTCCCCTTTTTGTCAAACAAAAAGATCAAGAAGGGGTTAAACAATCCAAACAATAAAATGAGGGGTAAAAATCTTTCTCCCCTTTTAAGTCAATCAAAACAATAAAATAATGTTCTCCCCCTTTTGTCTAAAACAAAAACAAGGTCAATAAGGGGTGACTATAAACAACATGATATCAATATATAAATATGTCAATGAAGCATCTTGATATCAATTGAAAATAAACAAAGGTCAATAGATGTTATATGCTATATACATTCATGAAGAGGAAGACGCTAAGTTAGCTTCCCTACACATATGCATTACATGAAAGAGGGATGTTAAGCCCTAATTCACATAACACACACTATGTAATGCATAAGAGGAGATGTGAAGCTCCCCCTACACACGTGTACCACATAACGAAGAGATGTTAAGCTCTTCAATACAAGATACACTCATCATGAATCTATATGCATATAGTCAATACAAATCAAAACTTTGTATTTTTCTAAAAAAAATTTTTAGATACCAATTTTAAGCAAAAACACATGAAATATCTTGATATCAATTGAAATTAAACATAATAAATTTTGAATATCTAAACAAAATTTTGATACCAATTGTAAATAATTTTCATATTAAACATATGATACCAAATTTTAAATTTATTTTCTATCATAAAGTAAGGGAGTGGGAATCAAATACCAATTGAAAGACAAAATCAAATTTTCTCCTCCTTTATGAAATACCAACTAAAACAATGCGTAGGCTTGATACCAATTTAAAAATAATCAATTAAAACAAAATTGAAGCTCAAGCTTAGCATAAACACAAACATATATATGTATGAAAGTAGATACCAATTGAAATTGATATTCTTGGAATTGAAAAACATTCATACATACAAACATATATGAGTATACAAGAAAGGTCAAAATTGATACCAATTGAAAGAATTCAATGATACCAATTGAAGTAACAATAAGCTCAAGTGTATACATCATATTACCTAGCCTCCCAATCATGGTTCAAGTTTTAAATGATTTTCATTTTAAAACATACATGAACATGATCTCCCATCCAACCTCCCATCGAAGGTAGGGGTTTTCAAAAAATAGATTTGAAAATAAGCTTTGTTTGAAAAACTCTACCAAAATGAAGAATACCGTAACTAGTTATAAGAAAAAGTTGTAAACTAGTACGAAATCCTTCATGCAAGGAATAAAATAAAATAGTTTTTCATAAAACATGAAATCCACATGATAGTCAACACTCAAGTCAATGAAGCATAAATATGACTCATGAAAACAAACACATGAGTGAACAATAAATGAGAGTGTACAAATAAGATGTGAAGATCATAATCATGAAAGATAGACAATAAGCTCAATATTCCTTAAAACAAGAAAACATGAAATCATCAAAAATTATTTAATCTTCAAGGTATATGTGTGTCCTATACAAACTAAGGTATACATACATATCCAAACACAACGAGTCCACAAAGATATATGCATGAAGGCACGTGGCTCAAAAGGATAAACATGTATATCTAATAGTTTGGACAAGATAGACATATACATGAGGTTAAACAATTAAACACAAAATCAAGAAAAGCTAAATCTTCACCAAAACACATTTCATTTCAAGGTATATGTATGAATTGTCAACACAATAAGTATACATACATATCCCTAAACACAATCGAGTCCATATATAGATTTGCATGAAAGGCAAATGACTCAAGGGGTATACATGTATATCTTAAAGTTTGACAATACAAACATATACATGAAGTGAAAACTCATAAAACAAATTCAAAAATAGGAATACACGTTTAAAATGCATGAATCATCAAAACTAAATTATACTAGCACATCTAATGGGTTCAAATAAGCAATCAAGCCCAACTATATATAAATTATTTGTCGCCCATTCTATGAACAAGTATATAACTAGTCTTAATGAAAACTAACATCTAAACATGTAATCTACACATGAAGCATCAAAACTCAAAAAAAATCATCATGATAAAACTAAAACATGATTACTATGTAAATTCACATATATTAGATTCATGATGTACATTATAGCTTAAACAATAGTGACAACACTAAGTATGGGTTCACATAAGCATGTGTGTCTCAAATACTATACATGTATGTCAAGGATCTAATAAACATGGTAATTACACACTAATCCATATATATCAAAAACATGTTATAAACAATGAAATGGAAAGCATGTAAACAATAAATGGGAGTAAAGGATTGTTACCAAAACCTAGAAGGCAACTCTCCTTGTCTCCAAAACATGGTGGTCATCTCCACCAAATCTTCCCTTGAAAGTGATGCATCCAATTGATTTCCTTGAAGCTCGGAACGCATCCACTCCAAGGTGCCGCTACTCTCACGTCATGTGAGAGCCCACACCTACATCAAAAACTCTAAGGGTGGTCTTTGGTACTCATAT
This sequence comes from Agave tequilana, assembly GCA_038442645.1. Taxonomy (NCBI): domain Eukaryota; kingdom Viridiplantae; phylum Streptophyta; class Magnoliopsida; order Asparagales; family Asparagaceae; genus Agave; species Agave tequilana. The sequence goes on from JAVJIF010000069.1 coordinate 27,584, forward strand.
CTTATTGGGTCCATGGGGGTTAGTACCTTCTCTAACCCAAACAAACTTCTTTACTAAATTTGAAACATTTAATCTATCATAACAAAATTTAGCAAGATGGCCTTTTCGGCCACAATGTGTACATGTGTACACATGAGCATACATGTGTTGATGGTGTCCGTGTGGAGCATGTGTATGCTGTGGAGGGTGTGCATGCATAAAAGTTGGAACTTGTTTCTTACGAACCAAGGATTCCAAGCGTGTATGGTTCTTAGCACATTGGCTCATAGTGGAGCCCAAACAATCTACTCTCTTCTTTAACATACAAATATCATCATTAATCTTAGAAGAAGAGGTACATGCATTAGGTAGAGTAGATGAAGAAGCTACACTAGCATGGCAAACATGTGCATCAATTTTATTTTGCAAAACTTCATTTTTCTTTAAACAAATTTCTAAATCCTTTGAAATAGAATAAATTTTTATTTTCAAAGAATTATTTTCTTTTACAACAAAATCAACTTTAGAAGATAAATTTTCATTTTTCTTCAAAATAGCATGGCAATCATTTTTAGATTTTAAAAAATCATTTTCTTTTAGTGCAAGGTCTAATTTAGATCTTAATGAATCCCTTTCATTATAGACCTCAACCTTCTCTTGCAAAACACAATCAAGTCTAGAATGCAAACTTTTATTTTCTTTTTCAATTTCTAGACTTTTCTTTTTCAACAAATTATATTTTTCTATTAGTTTTTCACAAACAATAGAAAGTTCTTCATTCAAAGCATGGGCATCATAATTATCACATGAAGAACTAGAGCAATCATCACTATCTAAGTGGGGTTCCGAATGTACCTCAAGGGAGTCATTTCCTTGGACCATGAAGCATTGTGAATCGGATTCTCCACTAGATTCCTCTTCTTGTTGGATTGGCAATAGAAGCTCGGAGGTGGTGGTGGTTGTCAATTTGTTCCACACTACAAAAGCGGAAACAAAGTTAGAAACACACATAAGATAATCTTTAGGTAATGTGCTTCTAAGGGCCTCTAGGGCTTGTGCATTGGCCCCTATATGATTGCTATCACTAAGGAAGGATTCCTTGGTAATGGCAAGGTAAACTTTATGACCTAGGGTTTGTAAATAAACGGTCATCCTAATCTTCCAAACATGAATGTTGGAAGGGTCATACATAGGTGGGGTCATGAAAGCCATGATAAACTATATGTGTGCAAAACAAGCAAATGCAAACAATAGGTTAGCAAACAAAGGATCTCACCCCTAGGATGTTAAGCCTAAGTATCAGGAGCACTAGCTCTGATACCAATTGAAAGGAACACCTAGAGGGGGGTGAATAGGTGTTAGTGCTAATCTAAAACTAAATGCAAAACTAAGTGCGCTAAATGCGAAAGCTAATGCAAATTTTGCAAACACACTTAGTACAATCAACAAGTGTAGCCGAATTCCCCGTGAAGGGCTCTGGACTAACTCCTCTTGATTCCCCTTGAATGGGTTGAGGTGCTATATGAAGCTCTTGTTGATTAGGTACAAGTGAGACACACACAAACAACCAAGCATATACAAGATATAGCAATGTGAATTATGCAAGGCACAACACAAGCAAATAGATATGATATGACAATGCTCAACACAAGCAATATATGATATGAATGAGGTATGATGCTTTGCACAAATAAATGAGAGAGAGAGTTGAGAGATATTGGATCAAACGCAAACACACGGATATGTTTCGAGGTTCGAGCCCCTAGCTCTACATCCCCGCCTACACCACCGTGTAGGATTTCCAATCCACTATAGGAGTACCGAACTCCTCTCTCAATCCTTACAAAGCCACCGAGGCTATACAACCACAATCCACCTCACACTTGAGGGATACAAACCAACAACCTAAATCACAACCTCAACCTCTACCAAAGAGGGAGCAACCAAGAAATCAAGGGTTTACAAAAGGTGGTCTCTTTCAACCACAAACCTCTTTCCTTTTTCCACAAATACAAGATCCTAATAGAATAGGATAGAAGATATACCTCAAGTGTGGAAAACACAAGTGTTTTGATCAAAGAAAATCTCTTGGGAAAATACCAAAATGATATGGAGATAAAGAACAAGAAATCAATTCCCAAAAACTTGTTTTCTTTGAAAATAACAAAACACTTAAAAACAATTAAGATTGATCTTTTGGCACTTAAAACTCTTTTGAAAACTCTTTTAAAACACTGAGGAAGTCAGGAAAAATTTGCTCTAAAAAGCTTGGCCAAAAACCCAAAGAGATGGGGTTTATATAGGCCCGTCAGAAAACTAGCCGTTAGAGCTGAGCTGGCAGCTCTGACAGGCAACGGTCGATCGGCCCGGTCGACCGCCAACGGTCAGAAATATGACCGTTGGGCAACTGCGGTCGACCGGCCCGGTCGACCGAAACAAACAGAGAGCACTGTAAGTGCCCCGGTCGACCCGAGCGGTCGACCGTCCCAGTGCCTCCAAACGTGCACAGATTTGTGCACGTTGGTCGACCGGCCCGGTCGACCGACTTCACCCAAGTCGACTAGGTCAGGTTGACTAGTCGACTGATTGAAGCCTGGAACAGAAATCTGGGTCAGAAAAACAGTGTAAAATATTTTTCTAAAAATCTTTTAACACTTCTAAAAATCACCAAAAATAGTTTTATCATTTTATATGGAAACACAAACTTGTGATAAAAATTTCAAGACATATATCAATCATATCAATTCATTTTGAGTCTTGCAAATTTTATCAAAAACAAAACTTGTATTTTTATCAAACTTGATTTTTCAATACATGAATAGGAATATCAAAATAAGTTTGTCTAGCAAGTTAAACCATGTATGTATATCTAGAATACATCTAATATACATAGAAATAAAGTAAACTTGTTTTGATCTACTATTCATGAAAACCAAATCCAAAACATGAAAACGTGTGTGTTTGTGCACTTGAGCATATCAACTATACTAAGTTTTACAAATGGATCTAAACACATTATCTAAACTAGGATACCTAAGTCTTCTTGATGATCTTCATCTTCAAGTAGACTTGCTCCAAAACTCCATCCATGGGCTTGGCAATGTGTGATCTTGAAGATTTGGCCATGGAATCATCATGAAAAGCTTCTAAACACCTTGTTGAAGCTAATCACCAACTAATATCTTGGTTAATGATCTGAAACTTAAACAATACAAGATTATTAGTAAACATAACTACATGAGTTAATCATCATCAAAATTAGGGTGGAAGGCTTTTGGGCCAACAGTTTTTAATTAAGTTTTAATACCGGAGGCCACCCCAAAATCCCAAAAAAAAATTAAATTGTTTTTATTTTCAAAAGAGTCGAAAGGACATATTTTAGCAAAGTCTTGTTAGTTACTAGGATCAATCTGATAACTGATCAATATCACCGATCTAATTGGCCAGATCGGTGAATATCAGGTGGGAGGTTTTCCATTCAATAGAACGTTGCTTAATTACAGAACCACCTTTCAATTATCTTCCTTGATTAAACACCAATTAGACTGGTATAAGTCAGTGTCAATATATTGAATATCAGTATAACCCCTATATAAAGAAAATTAATTCACTTATACAGTACTTGAAGTGAGGTACGCTCATAGCGTATCTCCTTAAAACAATTATGTCCCCCGCTACGGTGCTAACGGGTTATTGGACGCTGGTGTCTCAAGATACAACACTCCTTCACGATATTTGGACACTACCAAATCACCATACGGTCGAATCGTAATTAATCAGTACCTTCATAGGATTATGAAAGCAGCAGGACCGAGAAAAATTTCAGGAAGAATATTTGTCTTTACTTTGGAGGAACACCCACGTAGAGAAAGGAGGGAGATAGAAGAATATTCTTCTTTGGAAGTCACAAATTCAGACAGCAATTCTCTTAAAGAATATGTTGAATTTTCTGAGCCTTCTTTCAGGAACGAATCTTCAGAATATGTTGAAAGTCACTTCGGAATCTGAGTTGCAGAATTCCCACTTCCTGTTGGAAGTCACTTCTGAATCTGAGTTGCAGAAGTTTCACTTCGGAATGTAGAGGAAGGAACTTATTTTCCTTTTCTATACTGTTTTGTATTTCTGTCTGTGTTTTGAAATGAGAGAAAAGGAGCGCTATTTATAGCACTCCAGGAGGGGTAAAATCGTCTGAATCCGACCGAACGGTTGCAACGGTTTGGTCTGAACCGTTGCAACGGTTCGTTTCAGATAAAAAATGCCTAACTGTTCACGGCGGTTTTCTGTCAGTGTTGCGCTGAGTCGGTTCGGATCCGGATGGCGGAGCGGGTACGATCCGCTGTAACCCATACCCGTGAGACCCAGTTCAAAAAGAACAAGACCGGGTAGGGAACCCGAGCCCGGGCCCCGGCGCCGGCCAACCGGTCGCCGCTGGCGGCGGCGGCGAGCGCGGGCATGGTTTCCCCCTAATTGCGCGCGAAAACTCCAAGTACCCAAAGGGCACACCCTTTGTTCCCATTTTTCTCTATTTAAATACTTCAAACTTCCATCCCATGGCCAATGTGGGTCTAAATGTGAAAAAATGATATGAATACAGATAGGATATTAACGAATCAGATACAAATATTAATCGGATATGCAAAAACAGATAGGTTACGGATAAACTAAACAGATACACTAATATTACTTTTTATCTCATCTAAAATAATACTAGTATACTACAAAGCGATAGGAACCGACCAATCGAGATTGGCGAAGGTGAAATAGCGGTTGCCGGAAGAGACAGTACTTGACTGAGAAGAGAAGGGAGAGATTGGAGCAGAGACAGGCGATTAGATAGGGGAGAGGAGAACAATGGTAGGTGAGGGGGGCTGAAAAGTTGAAGACGAACAGAGGGAAACTGTGGCATTATCAAAGAATTCGCAAACATCGCAGCAGTACTCTCCAATTTTCACCCCACAATTGGTACAAACTTTCGCAACCTAAGAAAATTTACCCCCAAAATTCAAAACAATTCACAACAACTACTACTACTACGACGACTACTGTAGATAAAATTCAAAAATATGAAATTCAAAAAAATGTGTCTGCAACCAACATTACATGTGGCATTTAAGCATGTTGTATGTCTAAAATTCTAAATTATCAAGTGAATATCTATGCATAATCAATATCTTATGTTTTAGGGATGTACCATTTTGAGTTGATTGAAGCAGCAATTAGTAGAAGCAAACAATCATATTGAATTCTTTAACAACTAATAAGTTCCAATGTGGACTGCCTGCATAAAATCTGAACAAAATGCATTGTCAAAAGATCTACTTACATAACCAACCTAAATTAAGGTTATAGTAACTCCCTCAACACTTCATCTTCTCTCTATGCTGTAAACTCCTTTCTAGAATTAGTCCCTTGGACAACCTTTGAGGTTTGTTTACCTTTGTTGAAAAGGTCTCGAGCCCTGAAGCAAGCAAAGATAAGACCTGGCAAACTGTTAACTACTAAATAATGTAGTTAAGGAGTTTCAAAATGAAATTTCACCTTTATCTCACATCACAGCCAATAGAAAATCATCAGCTTTATGGAAAATAGTAATAGAGATTTTGACAAATGAAGCACTCAACATAAGTATCACCAAAAGAACTGATTTTTTGAACCGTTGACAATGATGAAAATTTCAGGTATGTAATTCCCTGATGCACCCAAATTCTTGGAAGAAAAAAAAACAAGAATAACAATCAGAATCATACAATTTAGGTGAGGACTTCTGAGAATTCCACTGCTATCTACTCCGAATCCAACATCAGATCAGATAATTAGTTGTATAACGAATAGTTATTGTTAGTAGAGAAATTTTCCTCATAAGTTCCAATTAATCAAAGTAGATTTCAATCAGAAGAAAGATCGTACCATATCAGTCAATTTAAGAAACCTTTTTCTCAAAAATAAAATTGGGGAATAGAGAAAGAGAGTGTTCGAGCGACTGTTACCTTTGGTTTCTCTGGAGCCCTAATAAAAGAGAGATTCAAAGATTGTAAAAAATTTTCATTTTCCTGAAAACTTGTTGTTTATATGTCCTCTTTTTATAAGATTCCCGCATCAAAACAAAAGGGAAAGCATCAAAATGCCCGCAAAACCCAAAAGGAAACAATTTTTTCATTACTCCAAACAATTTACCTTGCTTGTTCAGCCACTTCAGCTTGCTCAGATTAAACGATGTCCCTTGTTCAGATGCTTGTTCAGCCACTTCAACTGCACAACAAAAGCAAAAGAAAATGAGTAAAAATAATCTCAAAACTAATGCAATGACAATAGAGCCTTTGTCCCCAAAATCTTTGGGATCAACTACCAAGATTGAAAAAAAAAGAAAGCAAAATGTGAACAAATAAACACACAAGCACTGAAATGTTTTGAAATCTTCCATCCACTATTTCCAGAATGAGAAAGGTAAATAGATCAATATAAGAAACCTTCGAATTTCAAACCAATAGGAAAAGAAACAATTTCAGGCAACAAATTCCCTTCAAGCAATCATTTGAAGTACATAATTCTACATGTTTTCAAGTAGCTAATATCACCAAATAATCCACCATCGAGATGCTTAAACAGTCAATCCAACAGAAAAGAAAGACAAAATATAGAGTTCAAATCCTAAAAGTTATAAAGTTGTGTATCATCCTCCGTATCGTAGACGCTCAAGATGTCACCTTCCAAAATAATTAAAAAAAATATGTCAATTACAACTTATAGTTTTAAGTGCAAATAAGAAGAGAACAAATTAGCAAAAATTGAATATCATACTTGATTTCACAAAACTATCCCGAATCTCATCTGAAATATCATGCACAATACTATCTTCTTTTTTGCTCCAAAGAGTGTCAAACTTTGTAACTATGAAAACATAAATTTGATTAATATATACAATGTCCAACTAATAAACATAAAAAAAATGCATAGAAAACTTAAATCAATACCTTCTTTCTCGGCTTTAAGCCAATTTTGTGTACATATCAATACTTCGACCGTATTCATTGTCATTCGGCTTCTATTGCAATGGATTGCATGACCTTCGGTGTTAAATGTCGATTCGGATGCCATGATTGATGGCGAAATACTCAAATATCTCGAGATACTCTTGCAAGAATCGGATACTTTTCACTATTACTTTTTCATCAACTCAAAATATCAAAATCTATTGTCTCATTCCATTGAAGAATAGTCTCTTCCATGTAGACATCAAGCTCCGTCTTTATAGGCTCATTCTCAACAGTTTGAACAAATTGTACAAACCTACTTTTTTCTTGTCACCAACCTTTGCCACTTCTTGCAGTTGAGAATTTGAAGCAATTTCATGTCTATAAGTTTTTTGAAGCAATTTCATGTCTATAAGTTTTTTGAAGCAATTTCATGTCTATAAGTTTGATCTTTCGATACATATTCTTTGTAGAGTCTCTTTATCATAGTTAAGATTTCATTTACATGCACCCTACCATGATCACCATATATCAAATCAAACAAATAAATAATTGCAAGCATCTTGTATCTTGGATCAAGAAATGTAACCATTGCAAAAATTTTATTAGACATATTCCAATACATATCAAACTTCCTCCTCATTTCAAAGGCCATAGCCACAATGGTATCATCACCACTCTTCTGCCATTCAATCAAAAGCAATTAAATTTCAAAAAACTCTTCAAACAAAAGATTGCATGTGGGATATTTAGTGCCGGAGAGGAGTTTAGTTGCTTCATGAAAATGCTTCAAATATTTGCTTAAAGTGTCAATATGATTCCACTCTTGATCCGATGGATAATGAACATATTTGTCATCTCTAAGTGTAAATCTACTAAAGCCAAGTTTGTCCTTCAAAATATTTTCTAACATGATAAAAGTAGAATTCCATCTTGTGCAACAATCAAGAGAAAGAAAGCTTTTGATTTTCCAAATTAACTTGGTTAGCAACATGATAGAACTTTTCGCTCGGTGACATTGTGAAATACTTAACACTAAGCCTCACCTTTTCAATGGCTTTAGTGATAGTTTTTAAACCAATTTGAATAACAAGATTGATAATATGAACCCACACCTCACATGAAAGAAAATACCATTATAAGGAAGAGAGTTTTTAAGACGGTCTCTTTCCAACCTTAATGCAACATCATTAGCCTTATCATTATCAACTATGACCGTTAGCACCTTATCATGAGGATTCCATTCAAGCAAACAATCCATAAACACATTACAACGTCCATACCGGTAGAATCATGAACATTTATAAATCCAATTAATCTTTGTTGTAAACTCCAGATTCATCAACAAAATTACAAATAATACACAAAGAAGACTTGTTTTGTGAAAAACTTGTCCATTTAACCATTGTGAAGCACACTTTAATGGAAGAATTAGCAAACAAGTCAAACAAATTCTTCTTGTATTTCGCATAAATCTCCATGCACATTTTGGTGATGGTTGTATGAGACGGAATATGATGTGCCGGTCGGAAAGAAAGCAAATACTCCCGAGTAAACACGTATTTCACATAATTAAATGGATATTCACGAGCAATAATAGCTTTGACAAGCAAGTTTTTACTCCTTTCATCATCAAATTGAAAATTTTGAAGTATCAAAGTTTCATCTTCTTTTTTTACAGCGGATATCAACCTTTTTTCTTCTTAGGGAATGCTTTTATGTGGTTCTTAAAGTGTGTGGTTTCATGTTTATTATTTGCATTAGCTTTGAAACCACAATGATTATATTTAGCCATTTTTATCACATTAATCACCTCTTTTCTATGTACTTCTGTCTTTATTTCTTTATTAAATTTTGTAAAACTGTTCCACACTGCAGAGGTACACTTCTTATCTTTTTTCACAACAACACTATTAGAAGTAGATTCAGAGGTGGTGGCAACATCTACATCTTGCTGAACTGAAGCCGAAGGGGAATCAGACATGATTATAGCTCACTATTCATAACAAAAAAAGACCCAATCAATATTTATGACAAATACTATCATGTTGATTAAAAAAAATTACTATCAACTATTTTCATTTAAGCGATTTGAGGATCCACACAATCATCCACACAATTCTCAAAGTGATAAAGAAATTATACCTCCAAGAGCCTTTAAAAGAATTGGATTTGGAATCCTCCTACCAAGCTAGCTAGAGTAATAGTCCTGCAAAATTCATACAAATAAACGAATTAATGATGCTGCATTTATAAATCATTTAGCAAACAAAGAAAGTATCATCAACAACAAAAGGTTCCAGAATTTACTAATGATTAATCAAATGATCCAAAGTCTAATAAGAACAAGAAAAATCTTAGAGCATGAGGCCTCAATCTCCACCAGATTTACCCAAAAATGATATCAAATCCCAGCAAACCACACTGAATCAGTGATTGATCCACTGAAACTAGCAAACTCATCAATACCAATTTTAATTATTAAGTGCTATTTAAGTGCTACTCCTTTTTAAGTAACATTAATGAATCAATAAAAATTTAAAAAATTAAAAATTAAAGTCTAAGATCTGAGGTTAACTTATAGTAAGTGCGGATATCCGGATCCATATCCGATTTTCAAAATCCAACCCTCATCCGAAATCATATCCGAATAAGTGTATCTGGATTTGAATTCGAATTCGAATTCGACGGATGCAGAACTTTTACATCCGAATCCGGGTTATAGGCGGTTACAGATGCGGATTTCAGCCGGATATCCGGATCTGATTGCACCCCTACTCGAGACTGAGTCCTAAAGTGGGGCTGTTTGGTTTCAAGGAAGTGGGCGGAAGTGAGGAAGTGTGAAGTATTATTTTTCATTTTTGTTGTCTATCCAAGCATCAGAAAAGGAAATGAAAAAACCTTTTTCCTTTTCTCTTTTCCCTTTTACACAACCATTTCCTCACTTTCAGGATATTATAGTTAATTTTGTCATTATATAAATCTCATTTATAATAAGTTATAGCTCAAAACAGTTAATTTTAAGATCATGTAAATCTTACTTGCATTCTAATTACAGTCCAAATTTTTTCATAATTAATTTTTATTTTAATATTATTTTACGATCAACTTTGTGGTCAATTTTTTCACTTACACATTACTGACCAAACACCGAAAAACACAATATACTTTTTCACTCTCATTTCCCAACTACCAACCAAACAACGAAAAAAATACACACAAATTCTCATTTTTCAAAAGGATAAAAACATACTTCCTACTTCCTCACTTTCGCCCACTTCTTTGAATCCAAACAACCCCAGTGTGAACTTCTAACACTGAATCTAGTTTACTACAAATTTGGATTGGTAAGCCTCAACGACGAGCCTGAACTATGAAATTAAATCTATAGGGCATCGAGATTGATTTTAGACAGTTAGATTATCATAACAAATCATTGTTCTAAGAAAAAAGTAAAGTAAATTAAAAAATTCAAATCATAATAAGTATTTAGTCATTTTTATTGATCGATAAATGAATCTCTCGCTCTCTAAAAACCCTAGAAGGGGGAAGCCGCACTCTCGGCTGCTTCTCCGCTCACCTCTCTTTGTTTTTCAAGTTAGGGCTTTTCTCTCTCTTGATTGTGAGAGCGTACTATAGAGAATTTCATGAGATGAAATTTGAGATCAGGGATGAGTTACGGCAAGGGCTACCCTTCTTCATCTTTGTAGTTGGGAGAAGAAAGCGCACGAGACTTTGTGCGATCTCAAATGCTAGAGATGACTAGCGATCCTAACTATCTCGATTTCCCCTTACGATATCACCTTCTCTCATGTGGGGCTATTACGAATATTCATGGAAGCGAGTTATGTTTAGGTTTGCTAGCAGAGGATCAATAGTTTCACCGATGAGTTCTTTGACGGCGGTGATGTACTTGATACTCATCTAGGATTTGGATCTACAAGAGGGTCGACCATCATTTTTTCTCTAATTTCCATCCCGATCAGTGGATTCAATCAATCTAAGATCTACAAGAGGATCGACTTTGTTTCGATCAGTGGATCAATTGATTCAAGTCTGTGAGTTAATGATCTGCAGAGATATCAGATGTTTTATTTGTCCTACATTTTTTTGAGTTGTAGATCTGACGAGATGGATGGTGCTTCTTCAAGGCAAATCTCAAAACTTTTTTCCAAGTTAATGCTATTCTTGTGGAGAGAGAGAGAGAGTGAGTGAAAAATCTTGTTGGTAGAGTTTTTTAAACTCATTGGAGATAACCAAGAGAGAGGAACATGAGTACAAGCGGGTTCGTGCAAAAAGATTGACAAGTCTATGCAAGTTATGCACAGATTAGTTGACTAAAAGAAGTGTTAGTCGACTGATTAGTCGACAGTAGCTTGGATTAGTCAACTACTAAGATCACTCAATTTTATGTTGGGGTGATTAGTCGACTACTATGTTTTGCCTAGTCGACTATTAGGTGGTTAGTCTACTACTATGTTTTGCCTAATTGACTACTGCAATTAGCTAACTTTCTGTTAGAGAGGATTAATCGACTACTGAAATTGAACTAGTCGACTAATGCAACCAACCTGGCACTTTTGAGTTTGATTCTGAATTCGTTTCTGATCAAATTCAGATTTGTTGGTTTTCTTTTCTTCAAATTTCTTTGGTTATATAAAGAGGATTTTGTCCCCAATATTTGCATCCTGTAATTGTTGATTAATAAGATCTCTCTCCCCCTTCTGCCCTGAGAACATATGCAATTGCCGGACCTCGTTAAATCTTTGTGTTTTTTTCACTTTCTTACTCTTTGTTTGTTCTTGCTCTATGTGTGATTGTTCTCTTGTGTGCAACAATCCCCTGGGGGTTCCTAACAAGTGGTATCAGGGTTTTTCAAGTTTCGATGAGGAGTTTTTCGTTTGGGTGGAGCAAATCGCTTTGGAGACTGTGTACAATTTCGTTTGGAGGTAAAAATATGATCTTTCCTATTTAGATTTATTTTCACTAATTATTTTCCGTATAGCTTTGATGAATCTACTGAGGAGATGGGTAGAGATAGTCAATCTGAGGTGAGAACTATAAATATTCATTCGTCAAAGATTGACGTGGTGAAGTTTGACGGCACGAACAATTTTGATATGTGGAGATACGAAGTGATGGATGCTCTAATGGAATTAAACCTCAAAGACGCTCTACGTTTGAAAGAAAAGCCAGAGGAGACTTTCAAAAAGGACTGGGACAAGATGCATAGGATGACGTATGGTATCATAAGATCTTATTTAACACAATATATCATATACCATGTGATGACTAGACTTCAACGAGGAAGATATGGGAGATGCTTGAGAGCAAATACCTCACCAAGAGCATTAAGAATCGCTTGCACCTGAAGAGGAGGCTTTATCGTTTTCAATTGAAGAAAGAAATCTCGATCGGTGAACACATGAATAATTACACGAAGCTTCTTATGGACTTAGCCAACATGAATGTGGTGATCGAGGAGGAGGACAAGGCATTAATTCTTTTAAGTTCTCCACCTCATGACGATTACGAGACCATCATTCTCATCCTAATCAACGGTAAGCAATCCCTTGGCTATAATGAAGTTTTTTCTGCTTTTATTAATCATGAATTGAGAAGAAAGAACAAAGAATCTTCCAATAGTACATCGGTAGAGATGTTGACAAAAAGAGGTAGGAGTTCCAGTCAAAAGGGTAAAGGTGATCATGGTAGATCGAAGTCCAGAGAAGATTTCAGAGATCTGAAGAAGAACTAGTGTGCCTGTAACACCACGATCTCACGGGTGCGGAGACATTACTGTGACATATATACGCAGGAAAAAAATACCCACATATATATATGCTAAGCATCATTACAACACGAATCAGAGTATGAAAGCATAGTGGTAATATACAATTCAATAAGAAGAGTACAAGTACACTTTTATCACAATGCGTAATCCAATATTACATGAATATTATATTACCAAGAGGCGCAAAAGAATGAATTACAAGTAGATATACAAGAATGAACAATATAAAAGATGCTCACGAGCTACAACAAGGAATCTCTAGAGCCGAGAAGGAGGGGCTGGAAGAAAAAGACTTCGGAGGGTTCTACTATGATACCGCTGTGCTCTCTGATCAACAACAGGAAGTCCACAGGCTCCAAGCTCTAGCATCTGAACATGCAGGTTCATGGTTGTCAGAAAATAACCCAGTGAGTACGTAAAATAAAGTCAAGTGGCGTGCACAGACAAGCACACATGTATCGATAAATTCAATTGGAAGACATATGTCGAAAATCGTGTCGTGAGCATAGGCACACACAAGCATGATCTAAGGCATCAAGTAAAGCGATAAATACAAGTATGGAAAAAAATAGTTATACAAGCTAATACTTTGAATTCATGAGATTGATACGTCGAAGATATAATCCAAATAAGAAAACCCTCATATATATACTATATACCTCATGTCACCATCGTCTGAGTTTATACAATCGGAGTTGCCCTCAGTGTAACAGATAAGAGAATAACATGTACAGATACCGTGAAGTATGTCTGGTACTCAAGTCATGTAGACAAGGAAGAAGTAGTAAATATAAATGGTAGCTAAGGAATCCATATACAACCACGAGCAAGCAAGTCAGAAGATTAAGTAAAATATCATCAACATTACATCAAGCAGGGGCAAGCAATGTAAACCAAAGAGTAAACAAGTCAGGAGAGAGTAGCACAGACATGGTTTTACATAAGTGGCAAACAGGATACTATAATTATTATAGTAATAGTGGTAATAATAATATTAATAAATGCAAATGAGGGCAAAATCAGTTGTACAAACTCAATTAACGGATTCATGAGGCTAGAATGTCAAGAGAATAATCCAAACAGGAAAACCCTCATATATACACCTTACACCTCATTTCACCATCAACTGAGTATATACAACTCGAGTTGTCCTTAGAATGCTAAAACAATATAAAGCTGATAAAACACGAAAACACGAAAACCAAAATTAAAATTTGATGAATGCAAAATTTGATAATGCAGTCCTATATTATATTATGATTCAGACTCGTCTAATTTGTATGCCTTGGTATGCATCCCTTTCCACATATCTTCACATACAAATTACAGAGTAAGTTATCTGAAAACTGATAGAGTTCAATGAACCATATTTAGTCTGGGTCCCGTGCTTGCTTGGGATAGGTCCAGGAATATCAGGTATTGAGCTGGAGCATACCGCTAGGTCTCATGACTTACTGATTGCCCGAATAGGAGAAAAAGAATAAGAGGAGCATCACAGACCCCTTAGGAATAGGCTTAGGGCTTGTGCATACCCGACAGAAAAGAATGAACATGTGGGGATTCGGGTGCCAGTACACCCCAACGAAATCACTGGTGGCCGCTAGATGATTCCACAAGAATGTGATCACGCGTACCACTATAAGGCCATTATAATTATGGAACGAAATCAGGACCAATCAGTTTCCCCCAACCTGGGGTAAGTTGTCTATTATTATATTATACAATAACAAGTAACAAAAGCACGACACAGGAGACACAGTACAGGAGACTCAGGTATTCAAGAGTATAAGGGTTCAGGTGTACAGGGTTACAAGAGTATCTAGAGATACAAGAGTGTCCAGAGATACAAGAGTTCAGGAGTACAAGGTCATGGACACTGTACATATAGCAGGAGCAAGAGAGAAAATAGATAACCAGGCAGGTGTCGCAACACAACTAAAGTATACAGTACAAATCACACATAGAATACGATAGAATATGAGATCACTATATCGAGCGTCAGATGAAAAGAAGCAGTTTAATAGTATGACAGTCATAATATTATAATATTATGAAAAAAGGATAGGTATATGATAATGTCGAGTGTCAGATAATTAGCAGATCGAGCTACATGATATAGGAAAATATATTATTTAAATATTTCAAACTTTTCACAATCATAACTAAATAATAGATTAAGCTATTAAATAATTATGCGGGGCCGAGCAAAGCAAAGGCGTGTCTAGACATATAACAATAATAATAATAATTATTATTATTAAACAATCAAGTGAACAACTAAGTGGAGCTAAGTCGGGCTGGAGCGAAGCTAACGCACAGTGCCAGATATTATCATGCTCGGCGTGGTTACTACTCACGGTGAAACAAGCATATGAATGCTATGCTAGTGCACGTGACAAAGCCACGCTCACGGTGTAACTCCACTCAGACGTAGTTAACAGTAAGACGCTGAGCGCTAGGCTCGCCTACCAGGCGAAGCGCGAGAGACCCTGAGAGTCTAAGTCTGAAGACTGAGTAAAAGCCCGGAGGCTAAGCCCGGGGCAGAGTATAAAGCCCGGAGGCTAAGCCCGAAGGTTGAGTAGAAAGCCTGAAGGCTAAGCTCGAAATCTATATTTGGTACCTGAACCTGCATAAGTGTTAGTACCAATACATGCGCATACACGCGTTCGCACACACACACACACACAACAAGCAAGATAATCGTAGTGCGGTTAAGCTCGAGGCTATACAATCACAGGCACATATACAAGCATTCATCACAGGATTACTATATATATAGTCCCAGGCACTCGGCCACATACATGTACAAGTATTACGCTACCCAATATACAACATACATACAAACACCCAGACACAACGCTTCTCAATACAAATACAGTCACAACAATCCAATTAAAGTACAATACATGTTCAACTATCAAACACATCATATGCCCAATACAAAGGTGAAGGTACTCGCCTAACAGAGTCTGGACACGAATACTGGGGCACGGGTAACACCCGACCAAGAGAGAAAGAGGAGAGAGAGACTGATAGAGAAACAAAGAGAGGAGAGAGAAAACCTAAGAAAGAGAGAGGAGAGAGACAAAGAGAGAATAAAGATGAGAGAGAGAGACAGAGATAGGAGAGAGAAAAGGGAGAGCAAACCCTAGAAATAAGGAAGGCTAGAGAGAGAACAGAGAGAGAAGGAGAAACTGAGACCGAGAGGGAGAGAAGAGGGGAACAGCAGGAGGCTGGTAGCCGACCAGAGGCAACAATGGTCGATCGACAGTGCACAGGAAGAAAGAGGCGATAGGAGAGAGAGGAGGGAGAGAGCAGGGCAGAATGTGAAAGAGATCTAGAGAGAGGAGGAAAAGGGATTGTAGAGGGAGGTGGCATGGTTGGCAGGTGATCGGAGATGAGGGGAGCCCAGAGGAGGTGGTGACGGCGCCTGGAGGTGAGAGAGGGAGCTAGGGATGCCAGGGGTGGTAGATCATAGGAGGAGAAGGTGGTCCGGGGGTGTTGGACTGGTCGACGGAGAACAGGGCCGTCTGGACTGGGGTGGCCGGTTCTGGCTGGAGAAGGAGGAGAGGGAGGGGAGGTTTGAGATAGAGAGATAAAACTGAGAGAGGGAATTAGAGGGAGAGAAGGAGAAGGATCGGCTGCCGAGGGTGTTGCTGGCCAGTCGAGGGATGTCGGGGACCATTGTCGGGCTTTGACGGCACTAGGTCTCATCAGGGAGCCGCTAGAGAAGAGGAAAGAGGGAGAGAGTGAGTGGAGTGAGAAAAGAGAGTGGAAGGAATAAGATGAAAGAGAGGGGTAAATATTTAGAGAGGAGAGGGATATGTCGCATGGGCGCAGCCCGTGGGAGAGAAAACACGGGCCTATCCTGGGAAAGAAAAGAAGAGAAGAAAGAAAAAGAAAAAGAAAAGGAAGGAAAAAGAAAGGAAAAAGAAAGGAAGAAGAAAGGGAAAAGGAAAAAGAAAAAGAAAAGAAAGGAAAAAGAAAAAAGAGGAGAAAAAGGAAAAGAAAAGGAAGGAGAAAGAAAATACTAGGGGAAAATATTCGGGCAAAATCCACTCTCAGAAAAATATAGAAAAATACCGGAAACTCAAAAAATAAAATAATTCAGTAAATCCCAGAAATTCTCTAAAATAGAAAATATCATCCTGAGGAACAATATGAAATCAGATCCAAGAAATTCAATCCAGTTTGCAAATTAAAAATCTTGGAATCAATTTCACCAGTTTTAGGAAATTTACAAACCAAATCAGACAAATTCCAGAAAATTGTGAAAAATTCAAAATATTGAAATATAACATTTAAAATTAAAACATGCCAAATCTAACTACCAAGAAGGTCAAATCACGTAAAATCACTGAACGAAAGAGATCGGGTCCTGGGTTCGGACTCAGGCTAGCTCTGGGTCCACAAAGCACGATTCTGATATCAAATATATTAAAAATAATAACAAAAGAAAAATAAATACGTGGAAAATAAAAAAATATGAGCAAAAAATTATGACACGTATCTGAATACGAATTCCAGGGACGGGGTGTTACATACTATCCACCTTACAAAAAATTTGTCCTTGAAATTTCTATAAGGAGAAAATGAACACGAAAGAGATAGGAACAACATGAAAGAGGAGAAATGGTTGGAGAAGATTGTTCATCCAGGGAAAAGTGGAAGTTCAAAGATGGAAGGGACGAACACATAAAAGATATTTGTGGACGATAATAGCATGAAAAGTGAGGACAACAAGGGAAGATTACTAAATAAGAACACGAAAAATCGGGGATAACGGTTACGGGTGGCATCTTCAGGGTCTACACTTAGGGAATCAGGCTGCCTTCAGGAGATCAGTCGGGACAATCAATTGATGTTCTGCATCCAGGGTGCCCCTCTAGCATCAAGGAATATGGTCGCCTACAGTTTTCTGATATCCGCTATGTCTTCTAGTATCTGTTCTCAGGGTAGAGCCAACAAATTTGTGATGTAGGAGCTCGGCTGCTATTGTCGACTTCCATCATGCCCTAGAATATCTTTATCTATTGTCATTCTCCTTGCTGGAACTGTTATGAGAAATGTCAGGACCGTTACGATTACCTCGTATTCCTATTATGAGTTGGACGAAAGGATGATAGAAAAGAGCCAGAAAGTGAAAGGACTGAAGCATTTGGAGTTCAAGGAATGGATATCAAGAAGGAAATGGATAACTTCATACTTGTAATTGGACATGAACTCCAGTTGCAAATTAATACCACATTAATCTGCCAACTGGTTATACTGAAGATGTGAGAGCCTAGGTTCTGATACCATCTTATAACACCTCGATCACGCAGGTATGGTTACTGTGATGTATATAGGCAGAGTGAAAATACCCTCACATACATATGCTAAGCATCAGTACAGGTAAAAATCAGAGTACGAAATAACAGCAGAAATATACATTCCAAAGAGAAAAGTACAAGTTTACTATCATCATAGAGCGTGATCCAATATTACATCACCAAGATACACAAAAGAATAAATTACAAGTAGATATATAAGAATGAACAGTACAAAAGGTGTTCACGAGCTATAACAAGCAATCTTTAGAGCCGAGAAGGAGGGTGTAACCCCGACCCTAGATGTACGTGTCATATTATCAGCACTTGATATGGTGTACGTACTTGATTTAAACTTTCTGGTATTCATACTGGACCAGTTTCATCTTCAGACAATATTTTAAAAATTTCAGATTTTTTTGAATTTTTTAATTATTTTAGAAAATCTCCGAATTCGGTGTCCACCAGTACCTCTTATCGACTTCATGGTTTTAAATTTACAATCAGAGTTGAATTACAAGAATCTACTTTAAAATTATTTTTCAAGATCATATTTTCTATTTTAGCATATTTTGGGAGATTTTTCTTAATTATTCAAAAATCTGGTCAAACCGGTGTCGACTAGTATTACCAATCGATTTCAGAATTTTTAATTTGCAAACCACACTGAATTTTTTTGAACAGATTTCATATTATTCTTTCGGGTAATATTTTCTGTTTTACAACATTTTTTGAGAACCATTCAGAACTAGTCAAAATTTTAATCCAATTATAATATTAATTAAATAATACTTAATTATTCTTTCTTTCTTTTTCTTCTCTCTTCTTCTACACGCTTCCCCCACCGACTTACACCCCACCATCCTCTCTCTCCTTTCCCCCTTCTTATTAGTCTCTCTCTCTCTCTTAGTCTCTTCCTCATACTATCCCTTTCTCAATTTCTCTGTCTCTCTCTAACTCTCTCTCCAGCTCACTCCACCTCTTCACACATCTCTCTCCCTCTCCCCTGCCCACCTGGCCGGTGCTGACTGGCAGGCCGGCCACCACGCTGCCAGTTCGGCCAAGGCAGGCCAGCCTCCTTTCCCTTTTGTTATCTCTCTTTCTCTCCCTCTCTCTCTTTCTTTCTTTTCTGCTCTCTCTTCTTCCTCTTCTTCTACATCTCCTTCCCTCTTCTGGCCGACCACTCAGCCTCACCACCGTGTCGCCGTTTGTCAGGCCTCACTGTCGTCCTGGCCACCCAGCTTGCCCCCATCGAGCCACTACCACCCCTTCTCCTTTTTTCCCTTTTCTTCTTCTCCTCTCCTTCTCTCTCTCTCTCTTTCTCTCTCTCTCTCTCTCTCTCTCTCTCATCTCTTACTTCTCACTCTTTCACGTGTCGCCGGCAGGCCATCACTGCTGGGGCCTTTAGGTGGTCATGCTACCGCCTGCAGGCCAGCTAGGCCACAACCCTCTTCCTGTAGATCCCCTCTTTTTCCCTCTCACCATCTCTCTCTCTCTCCCCCTATTGGATCTAAACCTGTTAACTCGCACCCAAACCAAATAACCCACATCCATTTAACTTAAATCATTGGGTCTGAGTTACTGAATCGGAACCTGACCCGTTAGCAACCCAAACCCAATCCATTATAAAGGCAATTTTTCATAAAACTCCTGATAATCTAGATTATTTACATTTTGACCTTTTTATTACAAAACTAACATATTTGTATTTATTTTACTGTTTGGGTGATATCTTGAGCATCTGGAGTCTGATTTGGATGATTTTTTGAGCCGTTGCGTTGGAGTAAGACGAGCTACATTTGTAACAACTATGTGAGTGTTTTTATTTTATAATTATATGTCATTATGTTAAATAAAATTGAGTTATTAATTTATTTAAACTGTGAGTATTGTTTCGTAAAACATGTAAATAGTAAATTACTACAAATACAAATGTATTAGTGGTTACTAATATGTTATGATAATTCTTGCTTTACGATGAACATGTAGATGAATCATTTATATATGTTGAGTGATTATGAAACAATGAATAAAAATAATTTCATAATAATAACTAAATTAATAATTATTAAAATAGTTGTGAAGATTTGAAGATAAATAATTATCTATAATTTCCTTTTGGTATCGATCACAGTAATAGTATAAAAGTGGTATGCTAAATACTTATATATCTATAAATACATTGACATAAATTCATTTCCCTGACACTGTCAACGTTACCTGAATATCTACTGATACTAGACACTGTCAGTTATGTTTGAGGACATTATTATATCATGTGCTTGTATCACTGTTACACGGACACATTTATTCCATGTGCTAGTATCATCATTGTATGGACACTCTATTACTCTAGACACTGTTATTTCATGAAGACACTTGTTACACTTAACACTATTATTTCATATACTTGTATACTTGTTCACGGATCCTGTATTATACTGGATATTATTATTTTATTTGTATCTTACTATTACATAGATTCACCTGTATACACGCGTTGATTGTTTCTGTATTTCTGTTGCATGGATCACTGTTCCCATTACATGGATATTCCTGTATTTCTGTTCTGACTATTTTTTGTTACTGATATTGATATATTACTCCTGTTATTAGACATGAGTGCTATTGATATGCGATGTGTGAAACTAAGTATCACGTGGATCTAAACCATGGGGGCCACCTCTAAAATCTCACATCTCTTATTTCCCTTTACTTTGTTTCATGATATCAACAAAGCTCGTATCTTATTATCGTATTACATGCACCATGCACTGTTCTTGTTCTTGATACTCTGTGTAGTTTAAATATAATAAATATAACATGGGAATGGTGGAGACTTGACGGTTGACTAGATCTTATCGGGTGGATGTCATGATCCATATTAGTCCCACTGCAGGGGATATGATTGTGCTGGCTCCCTTCCCGTTTCCCGTTACTTTTTTTGCCTTAGTGGGCGGCCCTGATCTCAGCAGCCAGGGGCTTGTTTAAGGCCGTGATCCCGAGTATGCACGGGATACACCAACCCGATTAGAGCTCAACCGATTAGAGCTCATTGACTATTGAGTTTCCAATTAACATAATAAAATAATGTAAACAATAGTGACGCTAGGAATGCTTGTTATTTGGTCACTCTCTCGTTCAGATAATGGTACCCATATGCCATGTTCAGATCGGTTCGTCTGGAGTACAGGCTCTGGTATGAACTGTCAGTGGTATGAGATACTGGAAAAGATTGATTAAAATACTAGGTGATACTGATTGTTATTATTATATAAATCACATGACATATATTATTCATTAATGTGAAAAGGGAAAAATTTTACAAAAATTCGAAGAGAATTACAAGAAATTGAAATAAAAATTAAAAGTATCTCTCTTCTTGAGTTTCTAGGGAAGTGTGCAAGTGGAAGTCTAGTCAGCGCGTGACCACTTTGTTCTGTTGATGATACTAGTGATCGAGTTTTCGAGTCTTCTGCCTAAGAATTTCCTTCTCGCCTTGTTCTGAAAATCCTTTGAGAAAGGAAGATCGTGAGGGTATTAACACCCTGAAAGAGAAGCAAAATTTTCTTAAGAAGCCTGGAGGCTAAATATTGATCTCTTGTGTGAGTTTCAACTGTCTTTCTCTCTCTCTCTCTCTCTCTCTCAGCCTTTGTCACTCATCCCTCTTCAGAAATTTTTCAGTCCTCAGCCTACCTAGAAGTGGGCTATTTATATTTCTCAGGAGATATAACAACTCTCCTAAAAATTAACAGTTTAGCTTCATAATGAAGCTAAATAGCTTCGTTGTGAAGCTAAATGCAGCTACTACGAAGCTACAACTAGCTGGCTTAGGGTTGTTACTACAATCCCTTGATTTTCTCCAACTGATTGAGGGATTTCCTATGATCCTCTCCAACTGATTGATGGATTTCCCTTGATCTTCTCCAAGTAAAAGATCACGACAATTAGCTGCTTAGAACGTGATATCAATCACATTAATCTCGTGTTAATATTTGAATGGTCAAAAATGACCATAAGAGCCCGTAACAGAGGTAGAAAGTAAAATCACATCGGAGCTATAAAAGAGCTCCATGCGAAGCTAAAAGGAAAGCCCACAGCGGAGCTAAAGATAGTTTGCTGCAAAGCTAGCATTGAGCTTGTAGCGAAGCTTAAACAAGCTCTCAACAGAGCTATGAAAAGTTTTAGGTGAGGCTATAAAATGAGCCCACAGTGGAGCTACAAAGCTTGCTGCGAAGTTAAAAAAGCTTACAGTGAAGCCAGGTGCTTTAGCTTTCTTCAGAAGACAATGTTTGGCTCACTGTCTGCTTCACTAGATCTGTGAAGTCCAAGTCACTGGTGAGTCCATCTGGGACAGACAGGTCTTCAGCCTGCCTGCGATTTGTCTTTTAGGAGTATCGACAAGTTAGATATCCTTTGGACCGGTTGAAGTGCTATCTGGGAGTTCGTCTTTTCGGAGTGTCAACAAAACCCCCTCTAAGTTTTTGTGAATCTGTAATGGATTGGTACAGATTACAAAACACTTTGAACCTGAAGCCTGAGACCTAAATTTTGACATTTCTTAGGTCAGAAAACCCATTAGGTGCAAATGTGCACAGAACTGGGTAGCCAAATTGGTCCATCCAGGAAACTCCATGTGGAGTAAGCTTCATGCTAAGCTAAATTGATATGCTCTCAGTGGAGCTAAGATAGAGCTTCTTACAAAGATAAAGAATTAGCTTGCAGCGAAGCTAGAATAAAGCTTCATGCAAAGCTAGTGATGAGCTTGCAGTGGAGCTAAAATGAAGCTTCATGCGAAGCTGAAGATAGCATCTGAACGAAGATAAAATAACTTCATTGTAGGGTTTTTACCCTTAAACTATCATTTCAAGTTAATTTGAAGCGATAGCTGTGCACTCCTTTTGAGAAGGCGAAGCTAGAGACACTTAGTGTCTATAAAAGTAAACTTTGGCTGAATTTTTAGAGTAGTTTTCTTCTCTTTCAAACTCTCAAGAACTTTTAGAGAATCACCTCTCTTCGTCTTCTTCATTCAGATCTCCTGAGATCTCTTTGCAAACTTCAATGGCTCCAAAGCAGCGTCCAGGGTAAGAGGTTGCTACCTCTGCAGTAGTTCCGACCATTGAGCATCTAATCACTGGTAGGAGTTCGCCCCTTTTCAGAGATTTTTCAATCTCTTTCACAACCAATTTTGGCTTAATTCATGGCAGATCTTTCAAGATTAATCAGAATCGGATGATTGCAGGGAGTCGAACTCCCATAAATTTGATTTGCCAAATTTTAGGGGATTTATTCCCCTTTAATTTTACTGATCAATATCAAAAACTGAAGGGTTTCTTTAAGAAGCTTCTAGGAGAAGCTAGCCCTGGGGATTTTTGCATTTTGTCATGCGACAGAATGCGAAGCTGAGCTTCGTAGCAAAGCTATATGAAGGTCGCTGCATTCTTTGAACTTTCTTATGCACAAATGCCTCTTAAGCTTCCATGCGAAGTTAGCCCTTGGGGCTTTTTGCATTCTGTCATTTGACAGAATGTGAAGCTAAGCCTCAGGGCGAAGCTGAAGAGGGTCGCCGAGCCCATTGAACTATCTTAGGCACAAGTGCCTCTTACAAAAAATTTTGTCAGATCAGGAGCATGCACTAAAAATTGTGATTTAAGAATTGATGTGAGTTATGTCCTTTAGAGAATGTGCTTATATCCCTTTGAACTTTTCATAATAGCCAAATGGCAAAACGAGTCGTATCCATAAGGAGAGGGAGCAATAGAAACTTTGTCCGATTTTTCTTTGTTTTCTTAAAATACTCCTTCTTTGTTTCACTGAAATAAAAGAAAGAAAGAAGCATGTGAAAATGGTCAGAGATAGAAAAGAAAAATAAAACGTGATGTGAATTGGTAGTGATTGAGAAAATGAGTGAAAACATAGTAAAAAAAGAAATGTGGATTCGAGAAAATGCTGATTGAAAATGAAGAAAAGAAAAAACTAAGTGAAGGCTAAAAGAAACTGAAAGAATGTTTGAAAAAATTTTTGAAAAAGAGTTTTAAGAAAGAGTTTGAAAAAAAGTTTGAAGAAGTTGAAGAAACTAGTAAAAGAGGTTGCTTGAAAAAGTTTAAGTTTTTGAAAATGCGAAAGATTGCATGGCTAACCTTCTACTAATAAATCCCATTAACCATTAATTTGCTTGATGATAGAGCCTCACAATGGATCCTTGGCTTATACAAGTCTTGTATTTTGAGAACTAATCTTGTGGTGTTCTAATTATAGTCCTTCACTCTCCATTTTGCTTCACATGACAAAAACTTGAACATCACCCTATCAAGATCCGTTTTAAGGCGAGATTAGAGTTAGAAACACGTGCACTATCGGTATCGGCAAAGATGAGTGGGTATTCTCCAAATCAAAACAAGCAAGTAAAGCAATCAATAGATCATTCAGAATATAAAGTTAGAGCATGAAATAAGAGAGTTAGATTTCTAGTTAGAGAGTTAGAGTTAGGACTCTTCATCTTAAACCATCCATAACTCTTATTTGCATAAGGCTTATTGGCATGCTATTTGATTCATGTGGCTTAGCAATCAAGTAGTAAGGGTTAATGGGTTAGTTAGCCATGCAAGAAGAAAGTTAGCTAGACATGAATGTAAAGCATAAAATGAAAAAGCTTGTTAGAGAAGTTAGAGATTGTTAAACAAAATGAATTAAAAGCACAAGTAGAAGATTGCAAGAAAGAGAAATTAGGAGAAGAAGAATCATTGTATTGATTATTGCCTTCTCAATTACAACGACACTCTCTCTTCCTTACTCAAATTCTAGAATGAAAACCTAATTTAATTTGCAATAATGCAAGAGTACATGAGAAATTAGAGTAGCAAAAGCAATTATGGTGCTCTGCTCTCTATTCTCTATCTAACTTTCTTTCGGGTCTAATTATAGGGTATTTATAGGCTGCAGAAGTTTGGAAAGCACAAAACGATGGGACATGTGTCCAAGATCCGCGCCTGGATCCTCTATCTTGCCGCGGAAACGCGACAAAAGCCGTGTTTCCGTGGCTAGATGGTGGACAGATGCGTAGATCTTCTGCCATCTGTTCCTTCTCCTGGATGGTAGCTTCGGCGAATATTCATTTTTGCGCACTTGGGCGAGCATTAGTCCAGATTCATTCTTTAATTTTTAGGACTAATCTACCCTTCTCTAGAACCATCTTTCTTGCTCTTCAAGAAATCCCAGTTAATTATCTAAAATAGCTTTAAATCAGGATTTTGTTACCACCTTGCCCTTCTCCTTCTAATTATCTGCAAAAGGCCCAAATGAGATTTATTAGCAACATAATTAACATAAATTGGTAGGAAATGTGATGATGATGATGCAAAATCGGTTACTAATCACACCCCCATACTTATCTTTTTGCTCATCCCCGAGCAAAACAAAAAGGCAAGAATTAAACTAAGAAGTTATTATACCACTTTCGCAGGTGACGCGATTACGCTGAGCACGCGCAACAAGCCGTTAAACCTCTAGGTTACCCCTATAGGAGTTTTATCTCCTGAGGGTTTTCAGCAGAATACACCCACAAATCCATATAAAAGAGAAAACAAATGTTAGTAGTTTTTGAAAACATATTTTCAAAGAAAGAAAGAAAGAAAGTTTACGATCCATTTTTGCAAAAATTTTAAGTGATCTTATGGTTTTAGGTTAACCTAAACTATTCCTTCCTAATTATAAGTTTTCACTCGAAGTTTTGTCTTCATTTAGGGTTAAGTGGTCGAGAGTAGATTGATCATTGGATCTTACATTAAGCCTAAAAGATATATATGAGAAATTGCTACTCAGACTTTGATACCTTTATTTTATTTTTATTTAATATAAACATATATAAACATATATTATTTTCCTTAGCTTCATTAGGCTTTCTAATTTACCCATGTAGCGAGCCTTGAACCGATGACTCCCAGGCTAGACGGTCTTAGGGCATCGAATGAGAATAGTCCCTCGAGTTCAAGAGCTCGTGTAAACAAGGGCACGAATGCTAAGGACTTAACCACCTTTAGGCGTTACTGATCATGCTTCCTAAGGCACAATTAATCAACTTAATTGGTGATCAAGTGCTTATTTATTTACACTTTTCTTTTATTTTTAATATATATAAAGGCATTTTAAGTCTTTGTTTTAATCCCTCAATATGTAAATGTATATAATACTTAGGAAAAATTTAAGATCAATTATCTTTCTACTCTTCTTACTTAACCGAAAAAATTCAACAATTCTTCTTATTTCAACTTAAATTAAAAAACTCTAGTTTAAAGTTTTCTCAATTTATAAGACCAAATTAATTTTCTTAAAAATGGATTAAAAAATTTTTTAAAGAAAAGAAATTTCTTAAAGGAAAGAGAATCTAAGAAAATTCCTAAAAAAAAGAAATAAATCTAAAAGGGAAAATCCTAGAAAATGCTAAAATGCTAGAAAGGAAAGGAAAAAAAATAAAAAGAAAGAAAAATCTTATATTTGTACCTCCCCCCTACACCTATCACATGCATTGTCCTCAATGTATAAAAATAAAATCCAAATGAACAAGATAGGTTATGTTTTGATATCACCTCGGGCGTCTACTCGGGCCAGCTGAAATGCTTGAGCCCATTGATTAAGAACACCGCAAACCTTCCTCAATCATTCTAACCTCTCATTTCGTTCTTCTACCTTTTTCCTCAATTTGGTCTGCCTTTGAATTTCTTCATGCTCTTCCAGATGGAGGACATAAAGGTCTTAGTATCACTAGGGGGTGGCTGCTACCAAATGCACTCTCATCCTCCTCCTCACTCTGTTCCTCTGGAGAAGTCTTAGCAGGAACGTCCTCAGTCATGACGGTAGGTGTCCATACCTCTTGAAAGCAACTGTTATGGGCACTCATGATGCGCCCAATGGAAATAAATACCCGATCATATGCTGAAAATACTTCGTCTGGTAGAAAATGTCTGCACAGGCGAGCGATAAGGACTGGGTGCGAATACTTCACACCCCGAGTGCACTGAAAATTGACAATCAAGTGTTGCTAGAGGACTATGTTCAAACAGACCGTATGCTACCTGGTCATTAGGCTGTGTACAATCTGCAACACTAGTCTATTGAATGAGGTAGTGTGATCTTGACCTAGAATATTGCGTTGGACTATCATCCAACACAATGCACATTATGAAATGTGGTGCTCACCTTGAGCCTACGGTCTTTTTCTAGACATCACACCCATAATAGACATGTAATCGATGAGTGGCAAATGTGCAATATGCTATGGAGGGCAGGGGATTTGTCTAATATCCTCGATTGTGTTAACATTAACAACCAATCCCCCTGAATCAAAGTGCACAATGAATGTATGGAGGTCATGATCAATTGTGGATGAGTCAATATT
Organism: Agave tequilana; assembly: GCA_038442645.1. Taxonomy (NCBI): domain Eukaryota; kingdom Viridiplantae; phylum Streptophyta; class Magnoliopsida; order Asparagales; family Asparagaceae; genus Agave; species Agave tequilana. Next base: position 55,031 of record JAVJIF010000069.1, read on the forward strand.
TGTGTAAATTGGATTACTAAGTCGGGGCAATAAAACACATCACCATTCTCATTATCGTACACTAACTCATGCCGATGCCTCTCCATAATGCGATCCATGAAAATAGTCCCATACCCATTAACATCCATTAAAATCCTAAAAAAAAAATACTTAGCAAATATTGTGGGTGTCATGGATAACTGAGGAATCGTAATAGGAGGAAAAAGGATTTACAAAGCTCCCCCGGAAACCGTACAGGGAAATATAACCAGAGATAGACAGTCTGAACAGTCTAGGTAGCCATAAGTAAGAAGATGGTAGTAGATCTGAGATCTACTGTTGATGGCGACTGGTGTGGACCCTGGCGGCTCGGTTGGTTCAGCAAAAAGGCCATGGAAACGTGACAATTTTTGAGTTTCCGCGACAGAATGGTGGAGGGAGGGGCTGGGTTTGGGGGATGGCTGCGCTGCTCCCTCTCCTCTTCATATTTGGATCTAGGTTTAAGAATACGATGCGCGGGGGAGAGAAAAGAGGGGTTGAAATAGGATGAGACTTTGGTGTCTTTCCTATTTTGCCCTTGGAGGAGATTTGAAATTCAAATTGGAGACTTAGATATTAGAAATTCTATACAAAATCTAAAAAAAAATCTTTTTATTTTATATTTTTTATTTTTAAAAGAAAAAGGAAAGACAAAGTGGTTATTTACAAAAAAGAGTCCCTAAAATTTTTTTACAATGAATAGCAGGGGAAATCAGAGAAAGGCCTAGTCACATGTATGCTGGGTCATAGAAACCCAGCTCAAAAGTTTCGTGTGGCTCAGGCTCGGTGGTGAAGAACGTTTCAATCTCTATCCATTGCTTTAAATACATTAACGTTTTTCGGGTCAGAGATTTTACGACACCCATGTGGAAAGACAGCTTGTACCAGAAAGGGTCCTGACCAACGCGTCTTCAGTTTTTCTGCAAAAAGGTAGAGCCTAGAGTTTATAGCAAAACCTTTTGTCTTGAAACAAAATCTTTCCTATGTATGAATTGATCATGAAAAAGTTTGGTTCTGCTTTTGGAAATTCGAGCGTTGTCATAGGCTTCATTTTTTATTTCTTCTTGCTCGATAATCTGCAGTTTTCGTAGGTCACCGACTTTTTTCAAGTCAAAATTGAGCTGCTTAGTGCCCACAAAGCACGATGCTCTAATTCTACTAGCAGATGGCAGTGTTTTTCAAACACAACTTGGTACAGAAACATCTCTAGAACAGTCTTGAAGGTGGTTCTATAGGCCCAGAGTGTATCAATAAGCTTAACCGACCAATCCTTCCTATTCTGCCTGACGGTTTTCTCTAGAATGAGTTTTAGTTGTCTATTAGTAACTTCGACCATCCCATTCGTTTGAAGATGGTATGCTGTGGATAATTTGTGAGATATGGAATATTTTCGCATTAGGGTTTCAAAAACCCGATTGCATAAATGAGTCCCATTGTCGCTTATTATCTCACGGGGGGCTCTGAAGCTGGAAATGATGTTTTCTCTCAAAAATTTGATGACAACTTGGTTGTCATTCGTCCTCGTTGGTACTGCTTCGACCCACTTAGAACGTTATCTACGATAACCAAAATGAAACTTTATTAGAAGCTATGGATGTAATATCATTTACATTTTATTTTGTTTTTCATTTTATTTTAGTAGAACACATTCTAATCACTATGGGTTTTGATAAGTATATAGATACACACATACACAGTTATAGCACCTTGTTCTCGCATCCTACATTTAAAGGATTTGTCCTGTCACAATGTCCGTGTCATGTCATATCTGTGTCCCGTGTTTGTGCTTCATAGGACTCCATATTATATTCTTACTCATGATTCCACAATTTTATAGAAAATTTTTGTTGGTTTTGCTTCCCCTTTCGCTTCGTTGTTTCCTAAATGATTACTACAGGACTTCTCCATGCCAACTTTCCTTCTAGGTTATGAGCCAACTTCACATCTCGTTTTTGTTGCCTTAACCATTTTCCTTAACCACATCACAGCACAGTGTGTCGGTGTCGGCTAGAATAGTGAAACCCTCAATGATGCTACTCTTTTTTTTCTTAACTTTGTGACAACTTACAAGCCCTGGAGTTTAGCTAGAACTGGTCTGAAAAAATTTGCCTGTATGAAACATCATAAACCTGTAGATTTCTACTTCAAACAAAAAGAAACACATGGCTCACTTTACTGCAAACTGCAATTCTAGATATCCTTTCGCATTTGCACAAGGATTATTTTTTCCAAGTGCTACACAGTTGTGAATTCTGTTTTTTGTTTCTCAAGTGCTAAAGTGCAATAATACATCACTTATTAGGCTTTCAATTGCTAAACAATTTATACATCAAATCCTTTCTATTATAGAGAGACCTTGGAGTTGAAATTGATTGCAAGTAGCATTCAGAAAACTAGCATGTTGCTGGTATATTTACTGGTTGTTAGTTGCCATAAGATAAAGTAGTGGCCAAGTTCTGGTTAACCTCAGGGATCGCGACATATGTCCCACCACACCCGATGTACCTCAAGAAGACAACATGCCCAAGATGTCAAGCGGCTCACATGCAACCCTGAGAAGAGAGAGTCTCGGGCTCAACCCCGAGACATATCCCAACTCCGAGAAGAGGACCCTGAGTCCCTTCTCACCCTGACATTCTTGAGTACCAGACTCACCCCGACTCTTACTTGACTCAGTTCAACAACAAGGTTTCTGGATCGCAAGAACGGTTACACCTGTCACGAAATTCCCACATTCTAAATACTCCCTTCCAGCGGGGACAGTTATGGATAGTGACGAATATGTCGGCATGCAAGTCCCAACAATAAAGCACGACAATTTAAACAAATATGGAAGGACCTTAATCGTGGATCATGAATCATGGAGAAAGATTTGTCATCAGTTACATCACAAACAGCCTACTTGTAAGCTAAGATTTCCCACGAAAAGGAGGACCAACACTACTCCAAAAGGATCAACCACCAAGAAAAAGAAGAGAAAAATATATTAAGAAAACCCCCTTGTAACACAGAAAAAGATAGTGAATCTTTTCTCACTCCTCCCCGTGGTTTTTCTCATTCTGGGTTTCCATGTAAAAATTTCTGTCTATGTATGTTTGCTGATTGGATCTTTACATTCGGTATCATTCTAGGCAGTCCCCCCTTTTGCTTGTGGTGTGACATAGACCGTTCGATCAATCGCATAGGAAAATCTCCACCGCAAACTGGTACTTTCATTGAGATCTGAGTCCCAACGCTTAGATCTCTCCCGTACCAAACCCATCTTCTCCCTTTCCTTCACCGAACGAAGAAGGAAGACATCACAGCCCACCAGAATGAGAATTTTGAAAGTAAGAAATTTTCAGAAGATGAGCAGATCTTTCCTTACAGATCCGCTCTATTTATAAAAAGGAAGAAAGCCCAAGTATCTCTCATTCAAAACATCAATCCCTAAGAAACCGGTCAACATCCTGAGATTTTCTGGACGACAGGATTTTCGAGATACCAAGAGCCGCTGCCGCACGATCTCACCCATTAAATGATTGGGAGATTCAAAAAGACGCCAGCCTGGAGGCTAGCTGTAGACGCATAGTAATGAGCCTGATCCAAACTTGAAGCTTTCAGTGCACTTAAGTACTTTCACCGACTTTGCTCTTCCGATTCTCCTCTCACAACTCCGGCAATCATAAGGGCGGGGGGCATCTGTAGTGATCAAGATCTGGTTTATCTCAGGGATCGCGACACTTGTCCCACTGCACCAAAGGTACTACAAGAAGACAACATGCCCAAGATGCCAAGCGGCTCACATGCAACCGAGAAGAGTCTCGGGCCTAACCCCGAGATACATCCCAATTCCGAGGAGAGGACCCTGAGTCCTTTTTCATCTCGACATCCGTGACTACCAGACTTCACCCGGACTCCTACTGGACTCAGCTCAAAAGCAAGGTTTCCGTATCGCAAGAATGGTTACGCCTGCCACGAAATTCTCACATTCTAAATACCCCCTATTCTAGTGGGGACGGTTATGGATATTGGTGGTTATCTCGACCTGCCAATCCCAACAATAAAGCACGGCAATTTAAACGGATATGGAAAAATCTTAACCGTGGATCATGAATCACAGAGAAAGATCCGCACCATTAATTACATCACAAACACCCTACTTATAGGCCAAGACTTCCCACAAAAAGGAGGACCAACACTGCTCCACAAGGATCAGTCACCAAGAAAAAAAAAGAGAAAAATATACTGCGAAAATCCTCTTGTAACACACTGAAAAAGATAGTAAATCTTTCCTCTCTTCTATTTGTGGTTTTTCTGATTCTGGATTTTCACGTAAAAATTCTTGTTTACGTCTCTTGACTGATTAGATCTTGACCGTTTGATCAATCGCATAGAAAAATCTCCACCACAGATACAATTATAAGTTGTGTATGCTTGTTTTTCCTTTCATTTAATAGTGATTGTTAATTGATATATTGAAAATATATGTGTAAATAAACCTTGCTCCGGTCGTATCAGTTTTCCTAATTGGATATCCTTCAGTTATATTGTGGGTAGAAGAAATATTTATGTTCATTCTACTAATGTATTCCTCACTGCAATTTCTTTGCAGGTTTTTGGTTCTGCTGGTGTTATAGGGAAGCCTATTGCCTTTGCAAGGAATGTTGGGCTTGGTGTTAGGGATTTTCTTTAGGGTTCTAGCAGAGAGATTGTGCAGGTTTGCAATATTCTGATTATCATTTCGGGTATAAGAGCTTATTTCTTCAGCCTTTTGCATTCAGATTTTGAAAATTAAACTTGAACTTATGCAGAGCCCTATTGGACTGCTGGATGGCGCAGCACGACGTTCCAAAAGCCTTCATAGTAATACAGTTTATGCCATAAGCAGTGCTACTACTCAGTTCACTAAAACTGCTCACAAGGTGACCTATGGTTTTCTTTGTTGGTTCATACCATGAGCGCATTGTCAT
>JAVJIF010000069.1:65000-222273 GCA_038442645.1 Agave tequilana
TCCACTTCTCCTACGTACTATTGTTTACTCTAGTTGACAGTAGAGAAATATTTTTCATTACAAAATTACATTATGCTATAAAATTTATAATCTGCAAGTCTCTTTGTATTCATTTGCCATTTTGCATTCACGCTAGTTGTAAAACTAGATTTGTATAGTGTTTAAAAAATATATGTTTTTCTTTTAATCTTTTACATCTGCACTTCACTGAATTTATATATTTCCATTCGAATTGCATGTGTGCGCGCCAAAAATTGTATGTTCCTACTGGAGGGAGAAGGTGACAGAATTTTCCTCAAAGGAATAGCACTCGTGTCAATATGCCAAAATATAAGCAAATTTCTGCCATATTTTATGCTTGTTAACCATTATTTGTTTCACAATAACTATAGTGGACCATATAATTGACATGGGTCAATTGCAACATCAGGGCCTTACAGGACTGGTTGCGAGACAAGCGTGGTCTGCCTGGAGTTCTCTCAGGTAGCTACTTAAAGCATCCTCCAAATGTTAAATACCAGGCTTCTTCCTTATAATTCATCATTTCATATGTCGCATTGCCAACAGGAATTGCAATGGGAACCGCTGGACTGGTTGCGAGACCGACGGCTAGCATTCTTGAAGCCACCGGGAAGACTGCACAGTGCATCAGAAAAAGAAGCAGCCCTCACTAATCCAACCGCTTCCGAATCCGGTTCCCGAGACCTTTAGCAAGGGAACTACCTCTGTTGCCATACTCAGGGGAGGAAGCTATTGGTGTATCAATGCTCCAGCAGGCAGGGATGAGGCATTTGTCATGTGCAAAGCACTAAAGCAATCAGGGAAGTTTATCGTCCATCAGTGAGAGGTCGGTCTTTTCTGTTTGGTGTTCTTGTTTGGTGGATCTGGGATCTCCAGCTTTTGTTAGTGTCGCCGCTGGATCCAGAATGGGTAATCGAAACAGAGATGACTCTTGAAAAGCATTGTCCATGTAGATTGAACAGATGATGCTGTAAATGTAGTTGGAAGTAATGCAGAAAGGGCATCAAGGCAGAAGAAAGCTGGCACAAGGGATAATGCGTCACGTGAGACTCCTAGTGCTGCACCCGTTTTCTACATTCGGGTAGAATTTCGCAAACGGGAAGAAGCTGAGGATGTCTTGCAGGTTTTGTTATCAACAATTGATCTAGGTAAAGAGAGAAGGTGGGGAGCGCGTGTGTTGCATCGCAGTAATCTCAGGTGAAACCTGTATAAAATTTCAGCCGTCTGCCATTTAAAGGTGCGCATGAGGTATACTGACGAGTGGGGTGAATATCATTTCTCGCTTATTAAGCCGTGGTTAATTTGTTGGTGTTTCTGACAGTTTCAGATGGATGTATGTAGCGGGGGTGCGTACAAAGAAATGGGCAAAGAAACATGAAAGGACTTACCTGTAGATTTCAGGAAACAAAGTACAGGTCTTGTTTTTGACTTTTACTATACACAATCGCATATCATTGTCAATTCTGTGGTAACCTTTTAATGCACGTATAGACACATTGAGTGTGAATGAAAATTTTGCCTTCAACATCAATTGTCCTTTGTGAAGGGTTGAACTTCAAGGATGTTTGTTTGCACCGGAAAGCTTAAACTTTCATAGTGTCTTGTAGGTCTGAAGTACTTGAAGGGATTTAGATTACTTTACTGAGTTTATTTGTCATGACGAGCGAGAGAAGAAGTTGAGGCCTTTTAGTATCTAGAAAATCTCTCTTCTGCTCCCCTCAATTTCTTCTGAGTTTTCTTCTCGTTTCACAAATTTCTCTCTTACTATTATATTTTTAATTGGGCAATCTGAAGTGGCATTAGGGTTAGAGGCCTCAGTAGTGTTGAAAAATGTGAAGAATTAAATGTGAATTTTTGAGTTGAATTACGGTGAGATCCGTTGATAGAAAGAATTGGATAATGGTTGGAGTGTGTTCTCCTTCCATTTGGGATGAACATAGTATATTCAGATGTTCAATTCCGACTTCGAATGAATGAGATATTCAAGTCTAAAGTTTGCCTAACTCAAAAGTCAAAAGGGGTCTAAAGATAACTAAAAACATTTAGTTCCACATTGGCTATGAGATGGAAGTTTGAAGTGTTTAAATAGAGAAAAATGGGAACAAAGGGTGTGCCCTTTGGGTACTTTGAGTTTTCGCGCGCAATTAGGGGGAACCATGCCCACAGACGCGTGGCGGCAGCCACCGGCGCCGGAGCCGAGTTCGGGTTCCCTACCCGGTCCGGTTCTTTTTGAACCGGGTCTCACGGGTATGGGGTACAACCGATCGCACCCGCTTCGCCATTCGGATCCGAACAGAAACAGCGCAACGGCTGACAGGAAACCGCCGCGGACAGTTAGGCGGTTTCTGTCTAAAACGAACCGTTGCAACAGCTCAGACCGAACCATTGCAACCGTTCGAGCGAGAATGAATGGATTTGCCCCTCCCGGAACACTATAAATAACACTCATTTTCTCTCATTTTAAAAACACACAACAAACAACAATACAGAAAAGGGAAACAAGTTCCTTCCTCTGCATTCTGAAGTGGGAATTCTACAACTCGGATTCAGAAGTGACTTCCAACATATTGTTAAAATTCGTTCTGAAAGAAAGCTCAAAAAATTCAACAGATTCTTTAATAGAAAATAATTTCTAAATCTGTGACTTTCAAAGAAGAATATTCATCTATTTTCCTCCTTTCACTCTACAGTGGGTGTTCCTTCAAAGTAAAGACAAATATTCTCCCTGAAATTTATCTTGATCCTGCTGCTTTGATAATCTTGTGAAGGTACTGGTTAACTACGGTTCGACCGTACGGTGATTTGGTAGTGCTATCCAAAAACCATGAAAGAGTGTTGTATCTTGGGAGACCAGTGTCCAATACCCCGTTAACACCGTAGCGGGGGATGTAATTGTCTTAAGGAGATTCGTTATAAGTGTACCTCACTCCAAATACTGTATAAGTGAATTAATTTTTTTTATACAGGGGTTATACTAATATTCAGTATACTGAGACTGACTTATACCAGTCAATTGGTGTTTAACCAAGGAAGGTAATTGAAAGGTGGTTCTGTAATTAAGGAACATTCTATTGAACGGAAAACCTCCCACCTGATATTCACTGACCTGGCCAATTAGATCAGTGATATTGATTAGTTGTCAGATTGATCCTAGAAACTAACAATCTTAAGACAATTATGAAAGTTACTTACTTTTGTTCTACTTGAACTTGCAGAAAATGTCTGAGAGTAATCAAGACAGCTCACGTGAGGCATCAAACATGCAGATCCAAACTTTGATGCCTTCTCCACTTCCTAACCCGAAGTCAGAGAAGCCAGGAAAATTCGATGGCACATAATTCAAGAGGTGGCAGCAGAAAATGCTTTTCTACTTGACCACTCTACATCTGGCCAAATTCCTGGAAGAGGATCCATCAGAACCCAGAACTGATCGGGGCTTAGTCCTTGCAGTCGATGCATGGACTCAAGGTGGCTTCCTTGTTAAAACCATATTTTGAATGGACTGGATTACTCTCTTTACAATGTCTACAGTCCAATCACAACGGCAAAGAAGTTATGGGCAAATCTTGATAAGAAGTACAAGACTGAGGATACCGGTACCAAGAAGTTCGTCGAAGGACAATTTCTGGAGTACAAGATGGTGGACAATAAAACTCTAATCAGTCAGGTGCAAAGGTTCTAACTTTCTTGCACTAGATAGAGGCTGAAGGTATGAATCTACCTGAAACTTTTCAAGTTGCTACTATTGTGGAGAAACTCCCACCTGCGTGGAGAGATTTCAAGAACTACTTGAAGCACAAGCGCAAGGAGCTAAAGTTGGAAGATCTCATTGTGAGGCCTCGAATTGAGGAGGACAACCGAAAGTCTGAGAAAAGAAGCAATAAGAACGCCTATGAAGCCAAGGCCAATGTGATCGAAGACTCAAACGAGAAAGCGTCTACTTTCAAAGGCTTAAAGCGAAAAAGACTGCCCAAGGGTACAAAGGCAAGGTCCAAGAAGGAAAGAACATGCACTTCAAGAGAACTTGCTACATCTGTAACAAAGAGGCGTATAAGGCGAATTAATATCGCAGCCTTCTCAAAAAGAAAAAGAAGAACCATCCACAGGAAAATCTGACCGATCATACATCGCCAAGTCTTTCAGCTGTGGTGTCAGAAGTGAATCTGACGACCAAAAATAAGGATTGGTGGATAGACACTAGGGCTACTCGACACATCTGCTCTGTGAAATTATTATTCTTTGAATATCAAAAACTAGAGCAAAATGAGCAACTCTTCATGGGAAACTCAGCCGTCTCCAAGGTTGAGGGAAAAGGAAAGGTCATCCTGAAGTGGACATCTGGGAAAGAGCTTACTCTGAACGATGTGGTATATGTTCCAGATATCCGCAAGAATCTGATCTCTCGATCAATACTTAGTAAGAAAGGATTTAGAATGATTTTTGAATCAGATAAATTTGTACTTACTAAGGGTGGGATGTATGTGGAAAAGGGTTATTTTGTTGATGGACTTTTTAAAGCCAATGTTGCAGTGGTGGATAAAAAGTCTGTGTATTTGTACCCTAAGCTTATAAATAAAAAAAGTCTTCTGTTTATTTGCTTGAGTCTCCTAGTGTATGGCATGCTAGATTAGGCATGTAAATTACAAGTCTTTAAAAAACTTGTCTAATCTAGGATATATTTCTAAACTCAACTTGAAAGAAATTCGCAAGTGTGAGATTTGTGTTGAGGCCAAGTTCGCAAAAATTCATTTCACTCAAATCGAAATACAGAACCTTTAGGGTTAATTCATAGCGATCTGTATGACTTGAAGTTTATGCCAACTAAAGGTGGAAAAAAGTATTTTATTACTTTTATTGTTGACTGTATAAGATACTGTTATGTGTATCTTCTAAACAGTAAGGATGAGGCAATGAATATGTCTATAACATATAAAGCCGAAGTTAAGAATCAACTCAATAAGAATATCAAGATTCTAAAATTCGATCGAGGTGGAGAATATGAATCAAATGATTTTAGTGAGTTATGTGCTAAATTTTATATAATCCATCAAACTACAGCACCATATACTCCTCAGCAAAATGGAATTACTGAACAGAAGAATAGAACTTTGAAGGAGATGGTCAATTCCATGCTCATAAGTTCTGGAGCTCTGCAGAACTTGTGGGGGGAAGCTCTGTTAACTGCAAATTATATTTTAAACAGAGTACCCCACAAGAAACTTGGTCTTATACCATTTGAGTTATGGCATAGAAGGACACCTTCCTACCATTATCTCAAAATGTGGGTGTGCCTTGCAAAGGTACTTGCACCATTACCTAAAAAGACTAAATTGGGAGCAAGAACTATGGACTACATATTCATAGGCTATGCCTTGAATAGTGGTGCCTACAGATTTTTAGTTCATAAATCAGAAATACCAGATATTTATGTAAACATGGTTATCAAATCTAGATATGCTGTGTTCTTTGAAGACATTTTTTCATACAAACAGGAACATATAAGACTTCTGGAAAAACAACACATGAGATGGCGTTCAGGGACAAAAACCCGAGGAATCGATTGTTAATGCGAAAATTGAACCAAGAAGAAGTCAGAGATCTCGAATCTCAAAATCTTTTGGTCCAGATTTCATAGCATACGCTATTGAAAGCGAGCCTCAAACATTTAAAGAGGCTATATCTACCCCAGAAGTATAAATGTGAAAAGAAGCTATAAATAGCAAAATAGAATCCATACTAAGTAATCATACTTGGGAATTGGCAAACTTGCCTCCTAGCAGTAAACCAATTGGGTGTAAGTAGATTTTCAAAAGAAAATTAAAACCCGATGGATCTATCGATAAGTACAAGGCCAGATTAGTAGCCAAGAGCTATCAACAAAAGGAAAGACTTGACTACTTCGATACTTATTCATCAATAACAAGAATAACCTCCATTCGGATGTTGATTGCAATTGCAGTATTGCATAACTTAGATATCCATCAAATAGATGTCAAGACTGCATTCTTAAACAGTGAATTAAATGAAAAAATATATATGGAGCAACCTGAAGAATTTATAGTCAAGGGCCAAGAATACAAAGTGTGTAAATTGGTAAAATTCTTATACGGTCTAAAGCAGGCTCCAAAATAATGGTATGAGAAATTTGATAGTGTCATGATCAAAGATGAATTTACTATCAATGAATATGATAAGTGTGTTTACACTAAAACAGTTGAAAGTGCATATATCATTGTTTGTCTTTATGTAGACGACATATTGATACTTGGGACTAATATTGAAATTATTAAGTCCGCTAAAAGAATGTTATCCAACAGTTTTGACATGAAGGATCTGGGGGTTGCTGATGTAATTTTAGAAATTAAAATCACAAGAACATCATATGGAATCTATCTATCTCAATCTCACTACATAGATAAGATGATAGAAAGATTCAAGGATCATGGAATAAAGGAGAATACAAATCTTTTCTCCCACACATCCACCTTCATAAGAATACAGGAATTGGAGTACGCTAGTTAAAGTATTCTCAGATTATCGAAAGTCTAATATATTTAATGAATTACATTAGACCCGATATTGCTTACGTTGTAAGCAAGTTAAGCAGATACACTAGTAACTCTAGTGATGATCATTGGATTGCTCTACTACGAGCATTAGGTTACGTATCATATATTAAGAAATATGTCTTGAGATATGGACAGTATCCACCTGTACTTAAAGGATACAGTGATGTTAATTGGATTGCAGATTCTGAGGAATCAAAATCAACTAGCGGATACATAATTACTCTAGGAGGAGCAGCGGTATCTTAAAAATCTTTCAAACAAATATGTATTGCTCGTTCCACTATGAAATCGGAATTCATAGCCTTAGATAAGGCCGAGAAGAAGAAGAATGGCTTCGTCAATTTTTGAAAGATATACCATTATGGCAAAAACCAGTGCCCGCTATATGCATACACTGCGATAATCACGCAGCTATATCTAGGGCATAAAATTTTATATATAATGGTAAGTCTAGACATATTCGTCATAGACATAATACTGTTAAGAAGTTGCTCTCAAATGGAATTATCTCTATTGACTTTGTCTCGTCAAAAGATAATTTATCGGATCCGCTTACCAAAGGTTTAAGTGGAGAGCGTATAAACTGTGTATCGAGGTGAATGGGTCTAAAAGCCTAACCTTACCGAGTCAGCTTAATGAAAATCTTACTTAGCGACTGGAGATCCCACGAACTAAGTTCAAGAAGAAAATTAGTTATGATTGACTCAGCAAGTAAGCACTCAGGAGCTTGACTCCAATCCATTCCTAAGGTGCATACAAGTGCTTTCTCCAAGTGGATTAAGGATAAGCTTAACACTTTAATGATGCCTATATCTTGTTATTAAATAAGTGGAGTAGAGTAGACTAATCTTAATAGGATGATCATCTATGTGAGTATAGAGTTGGGCCAGCTCTTTGGGAATTTTTATGGAGGCTGTTATTCCCTAAAGATACTCTCTGAAACTAAGAATGTCCCGGGCCAAATGGACACAACCGAGAACCAAAGTTGATTTGAAAAGTTACTGTGTGAAGCTTGATTTGGCATACACTAACGGCTAACAGTTCAAGACCTAGTTCACTGATTAGCCAGTAAGTCCGATAAAGTTTTCACTATGGAAGGTTCAAGACCTAGTTCACCTATCCTGATGTAGTTTCTTCTCTAAAGTACCTTTCACTATAGAGTCAGTCTCTTTGTGTGTCAATTTCGTGAATCTCCATTCATTGTGGGGGATTATTGGGAAATATGAAGAATTAAATGTGAATCTTTGAGTTGAATTACGGCGAGATCCGTTGATAGAATCAATTGGATACTGGTTGGAGTGTGTTCTCCTTCTATTGGGGATGAACGTGATATTCACATGTTCAATTCTAACTTCGAAAGAATGAGATATTCAAGTCTAAAGTTTGCCTAATTCAAAACCCAAAAGGGGACTAAAGGTAGCTAAAAGTGTAACCCCCTGATCCTTGATGTAAGTATCACCGTATTAGTACTCGATACGGCGTACAAAAATGATTTGACTGTCTTGATAGTCAGATTGAGCCAATTTTAGTTTCAGATATTATTTTTCAATATTTTAAATTTTTCAGAATTTTCTTGAATTTTTTCTAAATTATTTTGGAAAATCTCCGTAGTCGGTGTCGACTGATACCGATAATCGGCTCAACGATTTTTAATTCACTAATGGAGTTAAATTTTAGGAATCTACTTTCACCTTATGTCTTAGAATCCTATTTTCTACATTAAGGTATTTTTGGAGATTTTTCTGAACTTATCAAAAATCGGGCTAAACCGGTGTCACCCAATATCGGCGATACGTTCTAGGATTTTTAACTTACAAATTGGATAATATTTCTAGAATTTGATTTCACTTTCCTCATCTGCGTAGTATTTGCTTTATAAAATTTTTGGAAGCAATTCAGAACTAGTGCAATTTTGCTCAATAAAATAATAATAAACTATTCTTTTTCTATCTTTTTTCCTTCTTTCTTCTTTTTCTTCTCCTTTCTTCCAGACGTCTCTACACCGCCTCTTAACTTAACCGCCTTCCACCGCCTTCTCTCTCTTCCCCCATAAAAATCTCTACCTCTCTCTCTTTCTCTCTAATTCTCATTCTCCCTTCCCTCTCAATCTCTCTCTATTTTAATCTCTCTCTCTTTCTCTACCTTCTCTCCTATTCTCTCTCTGTATTATAGGCTGGGGCCTGACCCGTAACTGGTGGCTGGCGCGCCACCGTGCCCCCGGCCAGGAGTCACCGCCCCCCTCCGGACGCCGCCACCCTTCCTCCTTTTCTTCTCCTTCTTCTTCTCCTTTCTTTTTCTTCTTCTTCTTCTTCTTCTACTTCTTCTTCTTCCTCCTATTTTTCTTCTCTCTTTCTCTCTCTCTCTTCCCCCTTTTCTCTTTCCCTCCCTCTCTCTCAATGAATGTCGCCAGTGGCTAGACCCACGCCGGCGAGACTTCCTCGTCGCCGACAGGACTCCCTCGCTGCCGGCGAGGCTCTGCTGGCCGGCCACAGCATGCAGCAGTGAACGGTGCTGCCGCTGCTGCTGTTTTGTTGGGTCCGGGTGTAAACCCGAACCCAATAACCTTATTGGGTTAGGTTTTGGATTTAAACCCAACCCGATAACAACCTAATAACCCATCATCTCTTAATGGGTATGGGTTGTGGATCTAAATCCGACCCAATTACCCGTCTTACCCGCATCCAAAACTTATAAAGGTAATTTTTTCTAAAACCCCTTGTTAAATAATACTTATTGCATTTTAATTCTTATTTATTACATATTTAACCCATTTCTCTTACTTTTAGTGTTCGGGCGATATATGGAGCATCCGGACTCCGAGTTGGACGATCCTGGAACCGTTGCGATCGTGGAAAAGAGAACTACCTTCTCATAGCCAATTTGTAAGTGCTTTTATTTTATAATTATATTTTATCAGGTTTAGTGAAATTGATCGGTTTCCTTAGGTAACGAATCGTGATAACCGATAAATCATTATGAATATTATTTAAGAAATACAGTAATTGATAAGTCACTGTAAATTTAATATGCATGATAGCTATTTAAAGATAATTGTTAACTAAGTATTTTGTTTCTTGATTTAAAAATAAAGTAGATGAATATATTATATAATGCGACACTAATAAACATTAAAATGGTTATGAAGAGTTTGAAAATAGAACCTTATATAAACTTCACTTGTGATATCGAACATAACCATAATAATGTAACAAATACTGATATAAGCTGATGGATTGCACCCTAATACTATCATCAAATCACTGATACACCAGACACAGTCATTTCATGTACATCTATCACAATTCGCAGATATTATTACATGTACACTGACACACGGATACATTACAATCATATACACTGTCACTGTTATATGCATACGCGACACTGTTATTTCATGTACTGGTATCACCGTATGTCATGTCACTACCCGTTACACTAGATACCGTTGTGTCATGTTGTTTCATGTACATGTCTACTGAGAATCACGACACTATTACTACATGTTCGTGACCCACTGATGCACTGATATGCTATTTCACTGAATACTGTTACACAGATACTCTGTACACTATTGTTCTTACATTACAGTTACATAGATTCACTGGTATACATGTGATTGATTATTTTTGTATTCCTGTTGCATGATTCACTGCTCCTGTTACCTGAAGTTCTGATATTTGAATATTCATGCACTCCTGTTACATTATATACTTGTTCATGTAACCGTAACCACAATACTGATAAAAATCCTGTTATAATATTGTTAACACGCTAGCATACCTATATTCTGGTATACCAGTTATTAGCACAGTCACGCCAGCGTCTGGCGGAACATGTGTGGAACTAAGTGCTACACGGAGAAAAATGTCACATCACACCTATCCGTGGTGGGGGCCACCTCTTGAATCTGTGGGGGCCACCTCTAGAATCCTCACTCCGCCTGGTGTTGGGTGACGAGGATGTCTCTGGTGCTCTTGTTATTGATATAGTTACTGACCAGACTCAGTATTCTTGTTATATTGTATTCCCGTTAAACGCACGGTCATGCTAACGTCCGGCACATGGTGTGTGGAACTAAGTGCTATACGGAACAAAGTGCCACATCACATACATGGTGGGGACCACCTCTTGAATCCGTGGGGGCCACCTCTAGAATCCCACATCGCGGGGTGTTGGCATGATGAAGGCGTCCTCAGTGCACTTGCTATTCAGACCCAGTACATGATACACTTAATAACCCAACAATAGTGACATCAGGAACACTTGCTATTTGGTAATTCTCTCATTTGGATAATGGTACCCGTATGCCATGTCTGAATGGGTTCGACTGGAGTGCGGGCTTCAGTATAAACTGCCAGTGGTATGGGACACTGGAAGAGATTGATTAAAATACAAGGCGGTACTGATTGTTATTATTGTACAATCACCTGACTGCTCGACACATGTATATTATTGTCCCTTTATATTTGTTACTATTCCTGATATGTTATTACGATCATGTCACCTGTATACCTTTTTACACTTCTTGATATTTGTTACACTCCATGTGGTAACACACTATTCACGTATATGTATACTCTGCATTGCATATATTCTGCTTTATGTATACGTTGCAGACTTCGTTATTGTATATACACAACACTATAGTGTGGTTATATTGCATACTGTACATCTGCATGTTCATTTCTATCGCGTCATCACTATACAACAGTATTTATTATATAAAATAGTAGGGATGGATACTACTGTAGACGTAACCCTATTATAACATGCTAGGTAGTGATGGTATTAAAATATGACATGTTCTTAAATTCCTATTATATGGTATTACTGTTATACAAACATGTGTTATATTTATTATCGTGTCCGTATTATTATATTATATATTACTGCTTCCTTCATTTTACCACTCAGTAGGTCACTTTCTGACGACCCTGAGTTTGCGTGCCCAAGTTGGAGATCCCAGACATCGTATTGTAGATATGTCATCGGATTCGCATAGGAGACTCATCATTGAGACCATTCATAGGTATCTTTGTGATTTGTTACTGTTATCTTATTTAGCCTGGTTTTCATCTCTGTTATGATCACTAACCTCTTTCTACAGGTATTTTTGTACTATTTAATGCTGGAACTATTGTATATATGGAGGCTATTTCCTGTACTGAGGCTTAGCGTACGTACGTGAGGGCATCTCTGCCCTGCGTATGTAAGTCATCATAATGTCTCCATATCTGTGGTATCGGGGCGTTACAGAGTGGTATTAGAGCCTAGGTTCACACTGGTGTGGGTAACCACCTGGGGCAATGTTCGGGCTCTTATCAACAATACAATCAGATTAAGATTAGAACTCATCTGTATCTGAATTTAGGGATTCTAGCTATGAGTACAAAATGCCATTTCATTGAAATTCATTCATAAATGCTTTTTATTCCCTCATTCCAGTTATCAACCAGAATACTCTGATTTTCTTCTTGTTTTCTCTTCATCCTATGGATTCCAACTCTCTATCTTTGACTTACGACACCAATTCTGCACCCCCGTGTTCCCTAGCAATATCAGAGTGCGTAGAGGAAGCATCATGGGCCCGTGACATTTAGGCTTTGGGGATTTAAATATTGTCCTCCCACCTGAATTAAAATTTCAAGGATGAAATTTTTTGTAAGGTAGGGAGAAATGTAACCCCCTGATCTTTGATGTACGTATCACAGTATCAGTATTCGATACAGCGTAAAAATTGATTTGACCTTCCTGGTAGTCAGATTGAGTCGGTTTCAGTTTCAAATATTATTTTCCAATATTTTAGATTTTTTAGAATTTTCTTGAATTTTTTCTAGATTATTTTGAAAAATCTCTGTAGTCGATGTCGACCGATACAGATAATCAGCTCTATAATTTTTAATTTACTAACGGAGTTAAATTTTGAGAATCTACTTTCACCTTTTATCTTAAAATCCTATTTTCTATGTTAGAATATTTTTAGAGATTTTTCTGAATTTATCAAAAATCGGGCTAAATCGGTGTCGCCCAATATCGATGATACGTTCCAGTATTTTTAACTTACAAACCGGATAATATTTCTAGAATCTAATTTCACTTTCTCCTCTGGATAATATTTACTATTTTACAGAATTTTTGGGAGCAATTCAGAACTAGCGCAATTTTGGCCCAATAAAATAATAATAAACTATTCTTTTTCTTCTCCTTTCTTCCAGACGTCTCTACACCGCCTCTTAACCCAACTGTCTTCCACCGCCTTCTCTCTCTTCCCCCATAAAAATCTCTACCACTCTCCCTCTCTAATTCTCATTCTCCCTTCCCTCTCAATCTCTCTCTATTTTGATCTCTCTCTCTCTCTCTCTTAACCTTCTCTCCTATTCTCTCTCTGTCTCTGTATTATAGGCTGGGGCCTGACTCGCGGCCGATGGCCGGTGTGCCATGCGCCCCAACTAGGCGTCACCGCCCCCCTCCGGGCGCCGCCACCCCTCCTCCTTTTCTTCTCCTTCTTCTCTTTTCTTTTTCTTCTTCTTTTTCTTTTCTTCTTCTTCTTGTTTTTCTTCTCTCTCTCTCTATCTCTCTCTCTCTCTCTCGCCCCCTTTCTCTTTCTCTCCCTCTCTCTCACTGACCGCCGTGGCGGCACGCGCCGCCGGCGGGACTCCCTTGCCGCCGCCCAGCTCCGATGGCCAGCCACAGCGTGCAGCAGCGAATGTTGCTGCTACTGCTGTTGTTTTGTTGGTTCGGGTGTAAACCCGAACCCGATAACCTTACTGGTTGGGTTTTGGGTATAAACCCAACCCGATAACCCATCATCTCATAATGGGTATGGGTTGTGGATCTAAATCCAACCCAATAACCCATCTTACCCGCAATCAAAACTTATAAAGGTAATTTTCCATAAAACTCCCTGTTAAATAATACTTTTTACATTTTACTCTTATTTATTACATATTTAACTCATTTCCCTTACTTTTAGTGTTCGGGCGATATCTGGAGTATCCGGACTCCAATTTGAATGATCCTGGAACTGTTAGGATCGTGAGAAAGAGAGCTACCTTCCCTTGGCCAGTGTGTGAGTACTTTTCTTTTATAATTATATTTTATCAAGTTTAGTGAAATTGATCGATTGCCTTTGGTAATGAATCGTGATAACCGATAAATCATTATGAATATTATTTAAGAAATACAATAATTGATAAGTCATTATAAATTGAATATGCATGATAGATATTTGAAGATAATTGTTAACTAATAATCCTTAGTATTTTGTTTCTTGATTTAAAAATAAAGTAGATGAATATATTATATAATGCGACACTAATAAACATTAAAATGGTTATGAAGAGTTTGAAAATAGAACCTTATATAAACTTTACTTATGATATCGAACATAATCATAATAATGTAACAAATACTGACATAAGCTGATGGATTGCATCCTAATACTGTCATCGAATCACTGATACACCAGACACAATCATTTCATGTACATCTATCATAATTCGTAGATATTGTTACATGTACACTGACACACGAATACGTTACCATCATATACACTGTCGTTATTATATGCATACGCGACACTGTTATTTCATGTATTCGTATCAACGTATGTCATGTCACTACCCGTTACACTAGATACTATTGTGTCATGTTGTTTCATGTACATGTCTACTAAGAATCACGACACTATTACTACATGTTCGTGACCCACTGATGCACTGATATGCTATTTCACTGGGTATCGTTACACGGATACTCTGTACACTATTGTTCTTACATCATAGTTATATAGATTCACTGATATACATGTGATTGATTGTTTCTGTATTCATGTTGCATGGTCACTGCTCCTGTTACCTGGATTTCTGATATTTGAATATTCATGTACTCATGTTACATTATATACTTGTTCATGTAACTGTAACCGGAGTACTAATAAAAATCCTGTTATAATATTGTTAATACGCTAGCATACTTGTATTCTGGTATACCAGTTATTAGCACAGTCACGCCAGTGTCTGGCGGAACATGTGTGGAACTAAGTGCCACACGGAGCAAGTGCCACATCATACCTATCCGTGGTGGGGGCCACCTCTTGAATCCATGGGGGCCACCTCAAGAATCCTCACTCGCCTAGTGTTGGGTGACGAGAATGTCTCCGGTGCTCTTATTATTGATATTGTTACTGACCAGACTTAGTATTCTTGTTATATTGTATTCCTGTTATACGCACGGTCATGCTGACGTCCAGCACATAGTGTGTGGAACTAAGTGCCACACCACATACATGGTAGGGGCCACCTTTTGAATCCGTGGGGGCCAGCTCTAGAATCCCACATCGCGGGGTGTTGGCATGATGAAGGCATCCTCAGTGCGTTTGCTATTCAGACCCAACACATCATACGCTTAATAACCCAACAATAGTGACATCAGGAGCACTTGCTTATTTGGTCATTCTATTGTTTGGATAATGGTACCCGTATGCCATGTCCAGATGGATTCGACTGGAGTGTGGGCTCTAGTATGAACTGACAGTGGTATGGGACACTAGAAGAGATGATTAAAATACCAAGTGGTACCGATTGTTATTATTATATAAATCACCTGACATGCTCGACGCATGTATATTATTGTCCCTTTATATTTGTTACTATTCCTGATATGTTATCCATGATCATGTCACCTGTATACCTTGTTACACTTCTTGATATTTGTTACACTCCATGTGGTAACACACTTTTCATGTATATGTATACTCTGCATTGCATATATTCTGCTTTATGTATACGTTACAGACTTCGTTATTGTATATGCACAATACTGTAGTATGGTTATATTGCATACTGCACATCCGCATGTTCATTTCCATCACGTCATCACTATACAACAGTATTTATTATATAAAATAGTAGGGCTGGATACTACTGTAGACATGACCCTATGATAACATGCTAGGTAGTGATGGTATTAACATATGACATGATTCTTAAATTCCTATTATATGGTATTACTGTTATACAAACATGTGTTATATATTATTATCATGTCTGTATTATTATAGTATATATTACTGCTTCCTTCATTTTATCACTCACTTGGTCGCTTTCTGATGACCCTGGGTTTGCGTACCCAGGTTGGAGATCCCAGATATCGTATTGTCAGATATGTCATCGGATTCGCATAGGTGACTCATCATCAAGACCATTCATAGGTATCTTTATGATTTGTTGTTGTTATCATATTTAGCCAATTTTCATCTCTGTTATGATCATTAACCTCTTTTTGCAGGTATTCTTATAATTATTTAATGCTAGAACTGTTGTATATATGAAGGCTATTTTCTGTACTGAGGCGAGCGTACGTACGTAAGGGTATTTCTGCCCTGCGTATGTACGTCGCCATAACGTCCCCGTACCTGCGGGATTGGGGCTTTACAAAAAGCATTTAGTCTTACATTGGTCATAAGATGGAAGTTTGAAGTGTTCAAATAGAGAAAAATGGGAACAAAAGGCGTGCCCTTTGGGTACTTAGAGTTTTCACGCGCGATTAGGGGGAAACCATGCCCACACGCGTGCGCGCCCTCCGCCGCCAGCAGCGGTGGTAGGCCGGGGCCGTGCTCGGGCTCCCTACCCGCTCCAGTTCTTTTTAAACTGGGTCTCACGGATATGGGGTACAGAGGATCGCACCTGCTCCGCCATCCAGATCCGAACCGAAACAGTGCAACGGCTGACAGGAAACTGCCACAAACGGTTGGACGGTTTCTGTCTGAAACGAACCATTGCAACCATTCGGACGGGAACGGATGGATTTGCCCCTCCCAGAGCGCTATAAATAGCGCTCCTTTTCTCTCATTTTAAAAACACACAACAAACAGCAACGCAGAAAAGGAAAACAAGTTCCTTCCTCTGCATTCTGAAGTGGGAATTTTGTAACTCGGATTCAGAAGTGACTTTCAACAGATTCTGAAAACTCATTCTGAAAGAAGGCTCAGAAAATTCAACAGATTCTTTAATAGAATTGTTGTCTGAATCTGTGACTTCCAAAGAAGAATATTCTTCTATCTTCCTTCTTTCTCTCTACAGTGGGTGTTCCTACAAAGTAAAACCAACTATTCTCTCTAAAAGTTATCTTGGTACTGCTACTTTGATAATCCTGTGAAGGTACTGGTTAACTACGGTTCAACGGTACGGTGATTTGGAAGTGCTATCCAAATACAATGAAGGAGTGTTGTATCTTTGGAGACCAGCATCTAACAACCCGTTAGCACCATAGTGGGGACGTAATTGTCTTAAGAAGATTCGTTATAAGCATACCTCACTCCATGTACTGTATAAGTGAATTAATTTTCTTTATACAGGGGTTATACTGATATTCAGTATATTGAGACTTACTTATACCCATCTAATTGGTGTTTAAGTAAGGAAGGTAATTGAAAGGTGGTTCTGTAATTAAGGAATGTTCTATTGAACGAAAAACCTCCCACCTGATATTCACCGACCTGGCCAATTAAATCGGTGATATTGATTAGTTGTCAGATTGATCCTAGAAACTAACAAGTAGCTGGTGCGCATTGGTTCCAGTGATTTTGAGGGTCATCGTATCGTTGTGAAACTGAAGCCATTGGAGCGGGCACAAAGGCAGAATCAGTTTTCCTAAGGCAGAGTGTGCTCGCTGTGGCACCTCAAAAGCCAGGTTACATTTCTTTCTCAGGAATAAAATTAAATTATTAATTCTTATTTGATTTCTTCATGCATGTTATTGATATGAAAACTAAAAGTAAACTATTTTAAAATTTTATTTCGATCTTTATATACTAATTTTTCCCAACAGCTGCCTTTGTAGCCAGAATATTAGACGCTTCCAACAGTTGCTTTTGTCGCTGGAATATTAGACACTATATATTCCTTATGTTGCAGCAGAGAAGGGCTCGTGGGCTTATTTCTCTTCTTCGCCTGATCTTCTTTTCGTTGCACATGAAGATTAACGATTGCATTGTTGGTTAAAATTGTACCATTTTCTAAACATGCAATATTTTTATAATATTAAATTATGACAAGAATTATTACAATTATTCTAGCATACAATAACTTAGAAAAAAATAAAGGTAGGCTTATTTCTCTTCTTCGCCTGATCTTCTTCTTTTCATTGCACCAGAAGATTAATGATTGCATTGTTGGTTAAAATTGTACCATTTTCTAAACATGCAATATTTTTGTAAAATTAAATTAGCATTAATACATATCTGGTAGTAGACTATACACTATTGGTGTCATTGACGTAGTTGACGTATATACCCCTGAATAAAATCAGGATATACAGTGCAAGTCAAATAATAGCGTATTGTGCCTCTAAGATACTTAAATACTCTCTCTAATGTAGTCTAATAATCTCTACTGGGATTACTAGTGTACCTACTTAATTTACCTATTGCGTAATAGATGTCAGGCCTAATCTTTTTGGAAATATAAAGAAGTGAACTTATTAATTGAGAGTATTTCAGTTGGGACATAGGCTCATTTGTGTTCTTCTTCAAAGCAAAAGAAGCAATTGAAGAATCATAGAGTGGTTTAGAGTTATAAAAATCATATTTATGAAATATTCTCTTAATGTTATGAATTAGACTCAATGAAATTCTATTAGGAGTTCTATATATCTTCATTCTCAATATCATATCATCAGGACCTAGATCCTTCATATCAAAATTTTGAGAGAGATAATCTTTTACCCTTTGGATTACATCAAGAGAAGTTTGAAGAATAAGAATATCATTTAAATATAGATAAAAGAGGATATACCATTATTAAAGTTCTTAGAATAGATGCACTTGTCATGTTCATGGACAGTGAATCCAAATTGTGCAACAACTTTGTTAAACTTTTGATGTCATTATTTTGGTGCTTGTTTTAAGCCATACAATGATTTCACTAGTTTGCACAACTTTGTTAAACTTTTGATGTCATTACTTTGGTGCTTGTTTTAAGCCATACAATGATTTCACTAGTTTGCACACTCTGTTTTCTTGTTCCTTAGCTATGAATCCTTCTGATTAGTCCATAGAAATCTCTTCCTCGAGATCTCTATTAAGGAAAGCAGTTTTCACATCCATTTAGTGAATTAGCATCTTATGGATAGAGGTTAACGCCAGGAGAATTTTAATTGTAGAAATCTTGGCGACAAGGGAATATGTGTCAAAGAAATCAATAACCTTTTGTTGGGTAAAACCCCTGGCAACTAATCTGGCTTTATATTTGTCAATAGTGCTACCGGGCCTGAGTCTCTTTTTGAAGATCCATTTACAACATACAGGTTTGCATCCTGAAGGAAGATCAGAGAGAATTCAAGTGTTATTCTCCATTTTAAACTTTATCTCATTGCAAATAGCTTCTTCCTAGAAAAGACACTTGAAAGAGTCTGTTGCCTCTTTGAAGGAAGTAGGATCACATTCCACAAGATTGTAACGTCCCGATCCTGCGGGTACGGAGACGTTACTGCAACGTATATACGCAGGTCAGAAATACCCTCACGTATATACGCTAAGCATCAGTACAGGAAAGAATCAGAGTACTGAAGCAAATGGTGCATTATATATTCCAACACATGAGTACAATTATAAAGTTATCACCAGAGGTGATCCAATATTACATGAATATTACATCACTGATATGTGCAATTGCGAGATTACAAAGATATGTACATGTATGAACAGTACAAAGACAGGCTCAGTGTCATAACAAGAAAACTCTAGAGCCGCACATGGGGGGCCTGGAAGGATGGGGCTCTGGACAGTCTGCTGGAGATCCACGCTACCGCTGCGCCACTCTGATCAGCAACAGGGAGAATCCACGCGCTTCAAGCTCTAAGACCTGGACATGAGAATCCAAGGGAGTCAGATAGAACTCCCCAGGCGAGTGGTGATACGAATGCCAAGTGGCGAGCATAGGTAAGCATGTAGGAGCAAGTAGATATAAAACAAGTAATATCAAGCAGGAACTACTCATGGTATGATAAAATAAGAGAAAGTCAAGAGATGAGAAGTAAAGTAGATATGGCAACACCAGATATCTCCTAAACTAACATAAAACCGATAAAACCGAATAAAACTGATTACGAGCAAAACCGATTGTACAAGCTTAGGTCACGGCCCCATGAGATTAGTACCTCGAAGGAATAATCCAAATAAGGAAACCCTCATCTATATACCTTTATCCCATGTCACCATAATCCAAGCACATACAACCCGAGTTACAAAACGGCACAGCAAATTGTATATTAGCATCTTATTATAATTGGAGCCGTCTAAGTTCCAGGCTTCAGTATGTGTCCCATTCCACATACTTCCACTCATAACTTATATAGCAAGTTATTTGGAAACTGATAAAGATCGATGAATCATGTTTCGGATGGGCCCCGTACATGCCCGGACAACAGTTCAGGAGTATCCGGTGCTGAGCCGGAACGTACCGCTAGGTACCGGGACTTATTTACGCCCGAACAGGAATAGAGTATCGCAGATCCCATAGAAATAGGCCTAGGGCATGTGCATACCCGGCAGGAATAAACAGGAGTAGGGGTGCCAGCACACCCCACGGAATCCCTGGTGGCCGCCAGGTGATCCCTCAAGTATGTGGCCACGCGCGGCTCGATAAGACCGCCATAAACATGATTAATCAGGGCCCATCAGTTTCCCCCAAACCGGGTGCAAGTTGTCTTATTAGAATTTAATATGTGATTATCAATTTACGGGAATAGCAGGTACAAGACATGATCAGGAGTTCAGGAGTACATGAGTACTATAGATTCAGGTCACTGTATATATAATACAGGATAACAAGTACAAGATTCAAGTCACTGCATGTAATGCAGGATAACAAGTATAGTATTCCCGCAAATGAGATAATCACAGGTCAAGTATATCATGCAGGGTGTCAAGGGATAGCATGACAAGATGGTGTATTAGACAGGTAACCAGTCATGTCAAGAGGGTGATATTAGTCCGGTGGCAAGTCATGTCATAACAAGGGGTCTTGCCAAGTAGTAGCATGTCTGGTGTCAGGTGATAACATATCAGTTGTCAGGCGATACAAACAGGTGTTAAATAGTAGCATGTAAAAGACATGTATGAAGTAATGGCATGGCATGTCAAGTGTTAACATATCAGGTAAATACATGGCATGTGATAGAATAGTAGCTGAGCACAATCAAGCGGAGCTGAGCAAGCTGGAGTGTACAGACAGCAAATAGTATTTAACACTAGAGCGTCTGGTAAGGTTACCGGGACAACTCGGCTTAAGGTGCGAGTAGGAATTTCGGCAGCATCTCGCCTAGACGAATCTAGTGGTAAAGCGCTGAACGCTGATCATGATAACCAGGCGGAGCTGAGAGACCTGACGGCCCCAATCACTTCCCTTTCGAGATAGTGAGAGACCGGAGGCTGAATGAG
Source organism: Agave tequilana (assembly GCA_038442645.1). NCBI lineage: Eukaryota > Viridiplantae > Streptophyta > Magnoliopsida > Asparagales > Asparagaceae > Agave > Agave tequilana. The sequence goes on from JAVJIF010000069.1 coordinate 86,031, forward strand.
AAACCTGACGATCCCAATCACGTCTCTTTCGAGATAGTGAGAGACCGGAGGCTGAATGAGAAACCTGACGATCCCAATCACGTCTCTTTCGAGATAGTGAGAGACCGGAGGCTGAAGGGTCCAGAGAAACCTGACGGTCCCAATCACGTCTCTTTCGAGATAGTGAGAGACCGGAGGCTGAAGGGTCCAGTCATTGGCACTCGGCCATACACAAATATAGGGACTCAGTCCAATACATAATACATGGAAACATGGAATAAAATACATGTTGACCCGACAAGCGGGGAAACCCAAATGGAGGCAAGAGCGAGGACACTCGCCTAAGTCTTCAGAAAATATAGTGAAATCCCCGATCTTCGGAATCCAGGAAATCAACGCGTCAAGGCGTTTAGAGAGAAAGTGATAGAGAGAGGAGGAAATCAAGAGAGAGAGAGAATGAGAGAGGGGAGAGAGAAAGAGAGAACTAGAGAGAGAAGTCCATGGAAAGAGAGAGTGTACAGGGAGAGAGAGTGTGCACAGGAGGACGCGGGTTATGCGAGTGAGACGCGGGGGTCGCAGACGCGGGAGTCGCGTTGCGGGAATAGCAAACGCGGGAATCACAGACGCGAAAATCACGTCACAAAGGTGCCACAAACGCGGGGTCGAGACCCGCGTTCAAGTCAGGGCACGAGGAGAACACAGACGCGGGCATTAGCTCCGCGTCGTGTAGATACGAAAGGGATACAGACGCGGGCATGGATTTCGCGTTGCGTTGATACAAGAACGCGAAGGCCGCGTTAAACAGATGCCAAGAACGCGAAGACTCGCGTTAGGAATTGCCTGGACGCGGGAGTGAGATCCACGTTAGCAATATACAGAGGGAGAGAGGAAGGGAAAGGTGATTGCTTTGGTGGTGGTGTTGTTTGGTGAAGGAGTTGGATTTTGATGGAGTAATAAAAAGGAGGTGATGTTGAAGGTTTAAGTAGTGGAGATGGAGGTGATGTTAGTTGTTGTCGTTGTAATCGTCACCGTAAGGATTACCGGAATAATCGTGAACGATTACCGGAATAATCATCGGAGATGTTACCGACGAAGAAGAGCTCGGCCCCAATCCAATGGAGGTGGCCGACCCTTGAGAAGATGATGGGGTGGTAGCCGGCGGCGGCCGGAATCCGGTAAGCCAAGCCCAAGCCCAAGTAAATTGTGGGGTGCAAGTGTAGTTCATATGGTGAAAATGAAGTTTTGGAAACGAGGATTCGGAGAACGAAGCTATAGCTCGTCGGAAAGAGCACGACGAGGAGAAGGAGATGGCATAGTCGTTGGTGGCCAAGGTGGAGTATGCGGTGGTGGAGATGGTGGAGAAGGTGGTGGTGGAAATGGGTTATTTGGTGGAAAAGAAGAGGAAGAAGAAGGTGGTGGAGGTGGTGTTGTGGTTGTTGTTGTTGTTGGAATGGAGGAGTAGATGGAGGAGAAAGGGGTGGTGGAATTTGGGGTGGAAATGGTGGAGATGGTGAGTGGAAAAGATGGGAGTGTGGCTGGCCAAAGGAGGGCCATGGCTGCTGGTGCGTTCTCTGTTGGAACCAAGGAAGAAGAAAGAAAGAGAAATGAAGAGAAGGAAGAAAAAGGGGGTGGTTATATATATAAAGGGAAAATATTATATTATAATGCCACCCCACAAAACCCCAAAATGAGACCTGCGTCTCACCAAAAGAATGGCTGCGTCCAGGCCAAAAGAATTGGACGCGGAGATTAAAAGCCGCGTCCATGAGGGGAAAACGCGAGATCTACTTTTTAACAGAAAGGACAAAAGCCAGATTTGACTTGATTGGAGTTGATTAGCAGTGCATTAACTGCAGCATGGAGAGGATCTCTGCATTAAATGCAGAATCCTAGGTTGGTGAAACTCGCGTCTAGCGAGGAGAGAGAAAAGTGAAAAAATATCCGGGTACTATTCCGGTATCTGGGAAAACACCGAAAACTCCGGAAAAGTCCAAAAATAAAGTAGCTTGGAAAGCTTTCCAAAAATTCTTAAAAATAATAAATATTATATAAAGATTTTTAGTGAAACCGGTTTTTAGAAATTCAATCTCATTTTCAAGATAAAAAATCCTGAAGTCAAACGTTGACACCGGTCTACACCGGGTCGGCCGGATTTTGATAAATTCTGAAAAATCTCAGAAAAAGTATTTAGATAGAAAATATAATTTTAAGAAGTTATGTGAAAGCCGTTTCTTAAAATTCAACTCCGTTTGTAATTTAAAAATCTGGGAATCGGTCAGCGGCACTGGTCGACACCGGTTTTGAAGATTTACAACTTAATTCAGGAAAATTTCAGAAAATCATAGAAAATCTATAATATTGGAAAACAAAGTTTAAAACTGAAATAGGTCAAATCTAAATACTAAAAAGATCAAATCGAGTAATACCCTAGGATCGGGTCCTCGGTTCAGATTAGGGCTGACTCCGAGTCCGTGAATCCGGATCCAAGACAAAACGATCATAGAAATAATTCATAATACAAAACAAATACAGGAAGTAAATCGAAAAATATGATCGAAAAATTTGAATACGCAACTAAGTACGTATTCTGGGAGCGGGGTGTTACAATCCATCCACCTCACAAAAAATTACGTCCTCGCAATTTCGATAAGGGGTAAATTGAACACAAAGAGGACAAGGGCGGAATTATACCAATCAAGATATGAATCACTGCAGGTAGGGCTTCCCAAGTCGACTGAACAATAATCTGAATATAGACATCTTCTGCACTTCCTGCTGCATAAATCTTTAAACGATGCCAAATAATACTGACCATAAATAAAGAAGACCGATAATTAAGAATTCCGAAAACCAGGCATCGATCACTCTGAAAGATTTAGCCGAGAATGTAGAATATCCGTAGAGAATTCCGACTACTGACTTCTGAAAGATAACCCGATCATGGATCAATCCTGAGAATACCCGAACTTCATAGAGTTGGCTGAAGAGATCATATAATAGCTTCATTCAGAACCAGCCGCTTCCTTTCTAGTCTATTCATATCTTAAGTTGGTATAAAGGCTTCGAAAAACCAAAACAGGGGAAAGATAGAGGAAATTAGGAATCAAAGGAAAGATGATCAAGAAAAAATAGATAACTCTGCACTTGAAGTTGGAGTGTATAACCAGGACTCATGCATTCCAGTTGCAAATTTCTTTACCATTAATTTGCCATCTGGACGTACTGAGGATGTGAGAGCCTAGGCTCTGATACCAACCTGTAACGCCCCGATCCTGCGGGTACGGAGACGTTACTGCAACGTATATACGCAGGTCAGAAATACCCTCACGTATATACGCTAAGCATCAGTACAGGCAAGAATCAGAGTACTGAAGCAAATGGTGCATTATACATTCCAACACATGAGTACAATTATAAAGTTATTGTTGGCCCAAAGGGCTTCCACTCTAGTTTTGATGATGATTAACTCATGTAGTTATGTGTACTAATTATCTTGTGATGTTTAAGTTTCAGATATTTAACAAGATATTAGTTGGTGAAAGCTTCCACACATCTTTCACATGTTGATTCAAGAGCCCGCGCATCAAAGATCATACATTGCACTTGCTCGGTGAATCAAGAGTTTTTGGATCGAGCCGACTTGGAGATTGCGCTCTAGCTTAGAGATTGCGCTCTACAAGGAGACTTAGGTATCCATAGTTTTAGTTTGGGTTTAGATCCTAATTGTAAAGATTAGAATAGTATGATAAGCTCAAGTTCACAACACACACCTTTCATGTTTTGATTTTCGGTTTTAGGTTTAACCGATCTTAGTTTTCATGAATAGATTTTTTTAACAAAACAAGTTTACATGGTTTATGTATATTAGATTTGTTCTATATACATGCATGCTTCAATTGTTTAGACAAACTTTGTTTGATAATCTATTCCATGTGTTTTATGTTTTGGTACTTACAATAAAACATATTTTTGGACTTAATGACAAAAATCATGATATATATATGTTTCTTGTATATTGAATTTCTATTCATATACAATATGCTTCAAAGTGTTTAAATGTCATATTTTTGTATCATGGATGAGTTTTAGACAATGTGTATTTTCTATTCAAAATACAAGGTTTTAGAAAATACGGTTTTTGGTTTTTGGCAAAATTTCTATGACACAAAAATAGTCAAATATGTTTGTAATTTGTGTTAGGATTTTTAACACAAGTTTGTATTTCAATATAAAATGATAAAACTATTTTGTGGAATTTTAGAGATTTTGTGGGATTTATTGGAATATTTTTTACCTCAGTTTTCTGACCTATTTGCTGCCTGCCAGGCTAGTTCGGTCGACCGTATCGGTCGACCGCATGTAGCCGGTCGACCGTCACGGTCGACCGACGACGTGCACAAACCTGTGCACGTTCTGGCACAGTCAGCGGTCGACCGGGACGGTCGACCGGAGCAGAATAATCTGCTCTCGGGATTTTTCGGTCGACTGGGCCGGTCGACCGTTAGTTGCCAACGGTCAAAAATTGACCGTTGGACGGTCGACCGGGCCGGTCGACCGGAAGGCTATTTCTGGCAAATTTCTGTCAACGGCTATTTTCTGATAATTGCCTATAAATACCCCATTTGCAAGAGTTTTTCCCTAAGAATTTTTGTGCGAATTTTTTCATTCTCTCAGGTGTTTTTACAGCAATCAAAATAGGTTTTTGGATTCAAATTGAACAATCTTTTTGGTGTTTTCATTAGGGTTTGAAAAATCAAAGAAAAGGGTTTTGGGAAAAGCTTTTGAATTGAACTTCTCTATCTTGGTTTCATTTATTTCCCAAAGATTTTCTTTGAGTTGCTGTTTTCAAATCCCTTGGTTTTCTCCACACTTAAGCTATAATCTACTATCTATATCTATAGGATATTTGTGTGGGAAAAGATATTGTTTGTGGTTGTTGTTTGAAACCACTTAGTTGTAAACCCATTTCTTGCTTTGTGCCATTTCCCTCATTGTGTTGAGGAGGTTGTGTAAATTGGGTTGTGAGGAGTTTTGTGTAAGCTTGGTGCTAATCCCTCAAGTTGTGAGGTGATTGTTTGTTGTATTGGAGGAGTGCCTCAAGAAGGAGGTTGAGAGTGTAAGAAGGGGAGTTGGGAACTTCTTGTAATTGTGATTGCCCCAAATCCTCGGTGGAGGTTCCCTTAGTGGGAGTCCTTAGTGGACAAGCTAGTGGATTGGAAATCCTTCGTGTGTCGAAGGCGGGGATGTAGAGCTGGGTGCTCGAACCTCGGAACATATCTCTTTGTTTGCGCTTGATCCATTGACTCTTGCTCTCTCTCTTTACTTTGTGCAAATTGTTATATCTTGTACTTGCTTGTGTGTGTGCATCATTATAGTAATTGCAATTAGTTTTTAAATTCCGCATTTAGTTCACTAGATTAGCATTGTCACCTATTCACCCCCCCTCTAGGTGACTTTTCAATTGGTATCAGAGCTAGCGCTCCTGATATTTAGGTTTAACCACCTAGGAGTGTGATCTTGGTTTGCTAATCTTCATTTGCATCTCATTTGCACTCATACTAGTTTGCTCTCATGGCTAGCCCTCCTATGTTTGACCATACTAGACTTGAATCTTGGAAAGTTAACATGACTAGATATTTAAAAACACTAGGTCATCTAGTTTATCAAGCCATCACCATAGAAGCCCTCCCAAATACTAGTAAGCATAAGAAGGCCAATGCACTTGCACTTCAAACACTTAGAGCATCTTTTGATAATAATCTCTTACTTGTTTTTGATAGTTTTAACTCGGCTTTTGCAGTTTGGAGCGTATTGACATCTCCGGAGCTTCCAAGGATCATAAACAATATGAGGAGATCTAGGAGAGATGTATCCGAAGAGCCTTGTTTCATGGCATATGGGAATGACTCCCATGAGGTACAATCGGACTCTCAAATACATGATAGCTCTAGCTCTTATTGCTATGGATGTTTTGAGGTTCAAAATTTAAATGTTGAACTTGCTTCTAAGCTTAAAAAATTCTTGGAAAAACATAACTCTTTGAAAGAAAAACATTTTGATTTACAAAAAGAAATGAAGGATTTATGCTCTACTTTTGAAACCGTTTTGCAAGAGAAAGAAGAGATTACTAGTGAATGTGACTCACTAAGATCTCAACTTGACATTGCTTTAAAAGAAATTGAAGTTTTAAAAGGCAAAAATGATTGTGATGATATTTTGGAGCACAATGAGATTTTATCCTCAAGATTGGATTGTGTTTTCAAAGAAAACCTTACTTTGAAAAATAAAATTGATTCTATTACTAAAGAATTGAATTTGGTTTTGATTAAAAATAAATCTTTGCAAAATGATATTGATATTCATGTTTGCCATGCTAGTGTAGCTTCTACTTCTTGCACACCTATTGCATGCTCCACTTTGTCTTCTAGCATAGAAAATGATATAAATAATTTGAAGAAAAGTGTTGATTGTTTGGGCTCCACTTTGAGCCATTGTACCATGAATCACACACGATTGGAAACCTTGGTTCGCAAGAAACAAGTTCCAACCTTGTATGCACACCCATCTAGGCATACACATGCTTTTCATGATCACCACCATCATATGTATGCTCACGTGTACACATGTACACATTGTGGTCGAAAAGGCCACATTGTTAGATTTTGTTATGATCGCATTTATCATGAAAATTTAGCAACTAATTATGTTTGGGTTAGAAAAGATACTAACCCCCGTGGACCCACAAAGAAATGGGTACCAAGATCCACCTCTTTGGCTTTTGATGTAGGTGGGAGCTCTCGCATCACGTGAGAGTGGAGGTACCTTGAGGTGGATGCGTTCCGAGCTTGAATGAAAACTATTTGGATGCTTCACTCTCAAGGAGATTAGGTGGAGATGACCACCATGTTTTGGAGAACTAGAGATGCATCGTCATTGGTTTTGGTATCATTCTCTAACTCCCATTTATTATTTACATGCTTCTTAGATCATTCATTTATAGCATGTTGTGTTTTGATGTTCATTATGATTATGCCTTGTTCATTAGACTTGAGATATACATGTTTAGTTACTTGAGCATCCATGTTTCATATGGATCTATATTTAGTGTTCACTTCTTATTTAAGCTAACATGTATGCCCTAGATCTAATGCACATGCATATGCATAATGATCATATGATGTTCATGATTCCATGATTTTTGTTTAGATGATTATATGGATGTTTGTGATATATCTTGTGTGCATTTCATCATTGCACTTTATTCATTCTTTGTTCGATCAATTCTCATACAACAAGGTTGCATTGCGCACCTCTAACCCATTCAAGGGGAATCAGGAGGAAGGAGTTCAGAACCCTTCACGGGGTATACGGCTCTTAGTCTTGTTTTGAGAGATCGTTGCATCATACATCCATCTTAGTTTTAAAAAGTCATTAATACTTCATATTTTTGATTAATATGATCACATTAATTTTTGACCCGTTTATGCCTCATGATTTGATTACTTGCTTGAATGTTAGTTTTTCATTAAGACTAAGATTTATACTTGTACAACTAGTGAGCTACAAATAGACCTTTATATATTTGTGCTTAAACGCTCATTTGTAGTCATTTGATGTACTAGTATAGTCTAGTTTTGATGATTCATACATTTGACTTGTATTCCTCATTTTTAATGTGCTTCTATGATCTTGTGGTTGACTTCATGTATATGTCTATCTTGTCCAAATTATTGTTTATACATATACATCCTTGAGCCACGTGCCTTCATGCATATACTTTTGTGGACTCTTCATGTTTGGGATATGTATGTATACTTTAGTTTGTACATGACATACATATGCCTTGAAGTTTAAATCATTATGATGATTTTCATGTTTGATTGTGATTTCAATTGATATGATGATTTCAATAAATTACATGATTCACTATTATATCAAGATTTGATAATTTCTATATTAAGCTTAATTGTCCATTTTCATGATGAAATGTATTTCACATTACACTTGTTCACTCACTTTATTATGTTTCTCATGATTGTGTTTTTTTCATGAGTATGATATGAGCTTTATGGACTTTGAGTGTTTAGTGATCTTGTGATTTTCATGTTTCATGAAAAATCCTTTTTGTTTTATCTTGAAGGATTTCTACTAGTTCTCAAATTTTTCATAAACTAGTTGGTATTCTTCAAATTGGTAGAGACTTTCAAACATACTATATTGTTCAAATCATTTTTTGAAAACCCCTACCATCTAAGGGTGGTTGGATGGGAGATCATGTTCATGTATGCTTTATAATGAAAATCATTTTAAACTTGCACATGATTGGGTGGTAGTAAATATGAGATATACACTTGCATTTATTGTTGTTTTCAATTGGTATCATTGAATTCTTTCAATTGGTATCAATATGACCTCTTTTTGTATACTCATATATGTTTGTATTATATATATGTATGCTTCACTTTATATAGTATCAAATTTCAATTGATATCTATCTTTCACATACATATATAGATGATTTATTTATGCTTCAAGATATCACAAATTTTGTTTATGCTTAGCTTGAACTTTTCAAATTAAAACTATGTTAAAGCAAATTTTCAATTGATTTAATTTTCAATTGGTATCTTGTGTTTTAAAGAACAATAGTTTCATTTGGTATCAAGATTTGTTTTAAGGAAATTCAAAATTAGTATTGTTTAATTCCAAAATTGGTATCTAGTTTATTTGTTTACAATTGGTAGGTTATTTGTTTACTTACTAATTGGTATCAAGATTTTCATTTTTTTGTGTTTTCAATTGGTATATGTTCTCGTTTTGATTTCAATTGATTTGTTGTTTTTCAATTGGTATCAATATACACTTCATTGCAACATTTTTTTTTTGGTATCATATTTGATTTAACCCTTTATTAGTTCTTTGCTTTGAACAAAAAGGGGGAGAAAAATTTATTGTTTTTGCTTTTATTTTTTAACCCTTTTTGATGATTGACAAAAAGGGGGAGAAGAATTTGAGTTTTATATGCATATTTGTGTTTGCATATAATTTACATTTGATGAAAAGAAGCCTTGTTTATATGCATGACTATGCATGTTTCATTTTTATTGATATCAAGAGTATGTTTTGGTAATTTAGTTGTTTTAATTGGAATCAATAACATGTTTCATATGCATATTCATTTTATGTCAAGAACCCTGTTTATATGCATCTTATTGTTTGTTTATTCCTATGCATGAGTTAAGGGGGAGCTTCTTTGAAGCTTTACTTTAATCCATGCATATATAACTCCATGAGTTTTGTCATCATCAAAAGGGGGAGATTGTTGGCCCAAAGGGCTTCCACTCTAGTTTTGATGATGATTAACTCATGTAGTTATGTGTACTAATTATCTTGTGATGTTTAAGTTTCAGATATTTAACAAGATATTAGTTGGTGAAAGCTTCCACACATCTTTCACATGTTGATTCAAGAGCCCGCGCATCAAAGATCATACATTGCACTTGCTCGGTGAATCAAGAGTTTTTGGATCGAGCCGACTTGGAGATTGCGCTCTAGCTTGGAGATTGCGCTCTACAAGGAGACTTAGGTATCCATAGTTTTAGTTTGGGTTTAGATCCTAATTGTAAAGATTAGAATAGTATGATAAGCTCAAGTTCACAACACACACCTTTCATGTTTTGATTTTCGGTTTTAGGTTTAACCGATCTTGGTTTTCATGAATAGATTTTTTTTAACAAAACAAGTTTACATGGTTTATGTATATTAGATTTGTTCTATATACATGCATGCTTCAATTGTTTAGACAAACTTTGTTTGATAATCTATTCCATGTGTTTTATGTTTTGGTACTTACAATAAAACATATTTTTGGACTTAATGACAAAATCATGATATATATATGTTTCTTGTATATTGAATTTCTATTCATATACAATATGCTTCAAAGTGTTTAAATGTCATATTTTTGTATCATGGATGAGTTTTAGACAATGTGTATTTTCTATTCAAAATACAAGGTTTTTGAAAATACGGTTTTTGTTTTTGGCAAAATTTCTATGACACAAAAATAGTCAAATATGTTTGTAATTTGTGTTAGGATTTTTAACACAAGTTTGTATTTCAATATAAAATGATAAAACTATTTTTGTTGAATTTTAGAGATTTTGTGGGATTTATTGGAATATTTTTTACCTCAGTTTTCTGACCTATTTGCTGCCTGCCAGGCTAGTTCGGTCGACCGTATCGGTCGACCGCATGTAGCCGGTCGACCGTCACGGTCGACCGACGACGTGCACAAACCTGTGCACGTTCTGGCACAGTCAGCGATCGACCGGGACGGTCGACCGGAGCAGAATAATCTGCTCTCGGGATTTTTCGGTCGACCGGGCCGGTCGACCGTTAGTTGCCAACGATCAAAAATTGACCGTTGGACGGTCGACCGGGCCAGTCGACCGGAAGGCTATTTCTGGCAAATTTCTGTCAACGGCTATTTTCTGATAATTGCCTATAAATACCCCATTTGCAAGAGTTTTTCCCTAAGAATTTTTGTGCGAATTTTTCCATTCTCTCAGGTGTTTTTACAGCAATCAAAATAGGTTTTTGGATTCAAATTGAACAATCTTTTTGGTGTTTTCATTAGGGTTTGAAAAATCAAAGAAAAGGGTTTTGGGAAAAGCTTTTGAATTGAACTTCTCTATCTTGGTTTCATTTATTTCCCAAAGATTTTCTTTGAGTTGCTGTTTTCAAATCCCTTGGTTTTCTCCACACTTGAGCTATAATCTACTATCTATATCTATAGGATATTTGTGTGGGAAAAGATATTGTTTGTGGTTGTTGTTTGAAACCACTTAGTTGTAAACCCATTTCTTGCTTTGTGCCATTTCCCTCATTGTGTTGAGGAGGTTGTGCAAATTGGGTTGTGAGGAGTTTTGTGTAAGCTTGGTGCTAATCCCTCAAGTTGTGAGGTGATTGTTTGTTGTATTGGAGGAGTGCCTCAAGAAGGAGGTTGAGAGTGTAAGAAGGGAGTTGGGAACTCCTTGTAATTGTGATTGCCCTAAATCCTCGGTGGAGGTTCCCTTAGTGGGAGTCCTTAGTGGACAAGCTAGTAGATTGGAAATCCTTCGTGTGTCGAAGGCGGGGATGTAGAGCTGGGTGCTCGAACCTCGGAACATATCTCTTTGTTTGCGCTTGATCCATTGACTCTTGCTCTCTCTCTTTACTTTGTGCAAATTGTTATATCTTGTACTTGCTTGTGTGTGTGCATCATTATAGTAATTGCAATTAGTTTTTAAATTCCGCATTTAGTTCACTAGATTAGCATTGTCACCTATTCACCCCCCCTCTAGGTGACTTTTCAGTTATCACCAGAGGTAATCCAATATTACATGAATATTACATCACTGATATGCGCAATTGCGAGATTACAAAGATATGTACATGTATGAACAGTACAAAGACAGGCTCAGAGTCATAACAAGAAAACTCTAGAGCCGCACATGGGGGCCTGGAAGGATGGGGCTCTGGACAGTCTGCTGGAGATCCACGCTACCGCTGCGCCACTCTGATCAGCAACAGGGAGAATCCACGCGCTTCAAGCTCTAAGACCTGGACATGAGAATCCAGGGGAGTCAGATAGAACTCCCCAGGCGAGTGGTGATATGAATGCCAAGTGGCGAGCATAGGTAAGCATGCAGGAGCAAGTAGATATAAAACAAGTGATATCAAGCAGGAACTACTCATGGTATGATAAAATAAGAGAAAGTCAAGAGATGAGAAGTAAAGTAGATATGGCAACACCAGATATCTCCTAAACTAACATAAAACCGATAAAAACCGATAAAATCGTATAAAACTGATTACGAGTAAAACCGATTGTACAAGCTTAGGTCACGGCCCCATGAGATTAGTACCTCGAAGGAATAATCCAAACAAGGAAACCTCATCTATATACCTTTATCCCATGTCACCATAATCCAAGCACATACAACCCGAGTTACAAAACGGCACAGCAAATTGTATATTAGCATCTTATTATAATTGGAGCCGTCTAAGTTTCAGGCTTCAGTATGTGTCCCATTCCACATACTTCCACTCACAACTTATATAGCAAGTTATTTGGAAACTGATAAAGATCGATGAATCATGTTTCGGATGGGCCCCGTACATGCCCGGGACAACGGTTCAGGAGTATCCGGTGCTGAGCCGGAACGTACCGCTAGGTACCGGGACTTATTTACGCCCGAACAGGAATAGAGTATCGCAGATCCCATAGAAATAGGCCTAGGGAGTGTGCATACCCGGCAGGAATAAACAGGAGTAGGGGTGCCAGCACACCCACGGAATCCCTGGTGGCCGCCAGGTGATCCCTCAAGTATGTGGCCACGCGCGGCTCGATAAGACCACCATAAACATGATTAATCAGGGCCCATCAGTTTCCCCCAAACCGGGTGCAAGTTGTCTTATTAGAATTTAATATGTGATTATCAATTTACGGGAATAGCAGGTACAAGACATGATCAGGAGTTCAGGAGTACATGAGTACTATAGATTCAGGTCACTGTATATATAATACAGGATAACAAGTATAAGATTCAAGTTACTGCATGTAATGCAGGATAACAAGTATAGTATTCCCGTAAATGAGATAATCACAGGTCAAGTATATCATGCCGGGTGTCAAGGGATAGCATGACAAGATGGTGATATTAGACAGGTAACCAGTCATGTCAAGAGGGTGATATTAGTCCGGTGTCAAGTCATGTCATAACAAGGGGTCTTGCCAAGTAGTAGCATGTCTGGTGTCAGGTGATAACATATCAGTTTTCAGGTGATACAAACAGGTGTTAAATAGTAGCATGTAAAAGACATGTATGAAGTAATGGCATGGCATGTCAAGTGTTAACATATCAGGTAAATACATGGCATGTGATAGAATAGTAGCTGAGCACAATCAAGCGGAGCTGAGCAAGCTGGAGTGTACAGACAGCAAACAGTATTTAACACTGGAGCGTCTGGCAAGGTTACCGGGACAACTCGGCTTAAGGTGCGAGTAGGAATTCCGGCAGCATCTCTCCCAGACGAATCTAGTGGTAAAGCGCTGAACGCTGATCATGATAACCAGGCGGAGCTGAGAGACCTGACGGCCCCAATCACTTCCCTTTCGAGATAGTGAGAGACCGGAGGCTGAATGAGAAACCTGACGATCCCAATCACGTCTCTTTCGAGATAGTGAGAGACCGGAGGCTGAATGAGAAACCTGACGATCCCAATCACGTCTCTTTCGAGATAGTGAGAGACCAGAGGCTGAAGGGTCCAGAGAAACCTGACGGTCCCAATCACGTCTCTTTCGAGATAGTGAGAGACCGGAGGCTGAAGGATCCAGTCATTGGCACTCGGCCATACACGAATACAGGGACTCAGTCCAATACATAATACATGGAAACATGGAATAAAATACATGTTGACCCGACAAGCGGGGAAACCCAAATGGAGGCAAGAGCGAGGACACTCGCCTAAGTCTTCAGAAAATATAGTGAAATCCCCGATCTCCGGAATCCAGGAAATCAACGCGTCAAGGCGTTTAGAGAGAAAGTGATAGAGAGAGGAGAAAATCAAGAGAGAGAATGAGAAAGGGGAGAGAGAAAGAGAGAACTAGAGAGAGAAGTCCATGGAAAGAGAGAGTGTACAGGGAGAGAGTGTGTGCACAGGAGGACGCGGGTTATGCGAGTGAGACGCGGGGGTCGCAGACGCGGGAGTCGCGTCGCGGGAATAGCAGACGCGGGAATCACAGACGCGGAAATCACGTCGCGAAGGTGCCACAAACGCGGGGTTCGAGACCCGCGTTCAAGTCAGGGCACGAGGAGAACACAGACGCGGGCATTAGCTCCGCGTCGTGTAGATACGAAAGGGATACAGACGCGGGCATAGATTTCGCGTTGCGTTGATACAAGAACGCGAAGGCCGCGTTAAACAGATGTCAAGAACGCGAAGACTCGCGTTAGGAATTGCCTGGACGCGGGAGTGAGATCCGTGTTAGCAATATACAGAGGGAGAGAGGAAGGGAAAGGTGATTGCTTTGGTGGTGGTGTTGTTTGGTGAAGGAGTTGGATTTTGATGGAGTAATAAAAAGGAGGTGATGTTGAAGGTTTAAGTAGTGGAGATGGAGGTGATGTTAGTTGTTGTCGTTGTAATCGTCACTGTAAGGATTACCGGAATAATCGTGAACGATTACCGGAATAATCATCGAAGATGTTACCGACGAAGAAGAGCTCGGCCCCAATCCAATGGAGGTGGCCGGCCCTTGAGAAGATGATGGGGTGGTAGCCGGCGGCGGCTGGAGGTGGCCGGAATCCGGTAAGCCAAGCCCAAGCCCAAGCAAATTGTGGGGTGCAAGTGTAGTTCATATGGTGAAAATGGAGTTTTGGAAACGAGGATTCGGAGAACGAAGCTATAGCTCGTCGGAAAGAGCACGACGAGGAGAAGGAGATGGCATAGTCGTTGGTGGCCAAGGTGGAGTATGCGGTGGTGGAGAGGGTGGAGAAGGTGGTGGTGGAAATGGGTTATTTGGTGGAAAAGAAGAGGAAGAAGAAGGTGGTGGAGATGGTGTTGTGGTTGTTGTTGTTGTTGGAATGGAGGAGTAGATGGAGGAGAAAGGGGTGGTGGAATTTGGGGTGGAAATGGTGGAGATGGTGAGTGGAAAAGATGGGAGTGTGGCTGGCCAAAGGAGGGCCATGGCTGCTGGTACGTTCTCTGTTGGAACCAAGGAAGAAGAAAGAAAAAGAAATGAAGAGAAGGAAGAAAAAGGGGGGTGGTTATATATATAAAGGGAAAATATTATATTATAATGCCACCCCACAAAACCCCAAAATGAGACCTGCGTCTCACCAAAAGAATGGCTGCGTCCAGGCCAAAAGAATTGGACGCGGAGATTAAAAGCCGCGTCCATGAGGGGAAAACGCGAGATCTACTTTTTAACAGAAAGGACAAAAAGCCAGATTTGACTTGATTGGAGTTGATTAGCAGTGCATTAACTGCAGCATGGAGAGGATCTCTGCATTAAATGCAGAATCCTAGGTTGGTGAAACTCGCGTCTAGCGAGGAGAGAGAAAAGTGGAAAAATATCTGGGTACTATTCCGGTATCTGGGAAAACACCGAAAACTCCGGAAAAGTCCAAAATAAAGTAGCTTGGAAAGCTTTCTAAAAATTCTTAAAAATAATAAATATTATATAAAGATTTTTAGTGAAACCGGTTTTTAGAAATTCAATCTCATTTTCAAGATAAAAATCCTGAAGTCAAACGTTGACACCGGTCTACACCGGGTCGGCCGGATTTTGATAAATTCTGAAAAATCTCAAAAAAAGTATTTAGATAGAAAATATAATTTTAAGAAGTTATGTGGAAGCCGTTTCTTAAATTCAACTCCGTTTGTAATTTAAAAATTCGGGAATCGGTCAGCGGCACTAGTCGACACCGGTTTTGAAGATTTACAACTTAATTCAGGAAAATTTCAGAAAATCATAGAAAATCTATAATATTAGAAAACGAAGTTTAAAACTAAAATTGGTCAAATCTAAATATCAGAAAGACCAAATCGAGTAATACCCTAGGATCGGGTCCTCGGTTCAGACTAGGGCTGACTCCGAGTCTGTGAATCCGGATCCAAGACAAAGCGATCATAGAAATAATTCATAATACAAAACAAATACAGGAAGTAAATCGAAAAATACGATCGAAAAATCCGAATACGCAACTAAGTACGTATTCTGGGAGCGGGGTGTTACAAAGATAGGTAAAGAAGTCTTCACTAAAAAATATAAGAAGTCTAGTTCTTTTTCTCCTTCTAAGTTTAGAATCAGTTGCATAAGTAAAATTAGATGAAAAATTATCAAAGGCAGAAGGAGTGCAAGAAGATCACTAAGAATTCTATATTTGAAAGGAAAGATATTTTCAAAGCATTCCTTACTTCAATGATGGTGTTGTTGGATTCACTGATCTTAAAGTTGACCATTAGGAATCAATTAACAATACTATCTAGTGCATATCCGATGAAAACAACATCAATAGTCTTGAGGCCAATTTTTTTTCGATTTTAGTATTGAAATCTTAGCTAGACACCCCCAGACTTTGAAGAATTAGATATTAGAAGTTCTCTCTTTTCAACGTTCATAAGGAGTAACATCAGAGTCTTTTTGGGAAACCCTATTGAGAATGAAACAGACAGAAATAGATGTTTTTTTTTCAAAAGTTCTCAGGTGCACCTGAGCTGAATAACATGCAGTTCACCATGTCCACACAATGTTCTGTTCTTTATTTCAGCTACATCGTTGAACTAAGGTATATAGGGAGCAGTTATCTCATGAATAATGTCGTGCTCTTGGCAAAATTCTGTCATATCATTTGAGGTATACTCCTTACCACAACCAATCTTAAGATCTTGATCTTTCTTTCAAGTCGGTTCTCAACTTCGGCTTTATACACTTTGAACCAATCAAGAACTTCATCTTTTAATTTGAGAAGATATGTATTAATAGAATTTAAAATTATTATCAATGAAAGTCACAAAATATCTTCTACCGCCTCGGGTGAGAACTCTGTTTGAGTCATCACAACATTATAGATAAGTTCAAGGGATTCAGATGTCCTTATGATAGAAGAAAAAGATTTCTAAATATGCTTACCCTGAACACAAATTTCACATCTAAAAGATGAGTCAAAAGATGATTTAAGAATGAGATTCAAGTTATCTTAATGGAATTGAAGTTGACATGCCCCAACCTTTTATATCAGATATCATAAGATTCAATGTTCAAAGCAACAGGAATAGAAATTTTATTATCAGAAGAATTGATTACATTGAGCCGAAAAAAGCCATCACGAATAAAATCCTTTCCAAGTAAATATTTGACTTGAAAATTAAAAATTTATTATATTCCTTGACAATCCTATAGCCAGATCTAAGAAGAGAAGATTCGTTAATCAGATTCCTCCGAAACATGGGTATATATAGGATGTCTTGAAGAGTCAGAACTTTTTCTGAGGTCATCCTGAAATTAATGCATCAAGTTCCCATTATTTCTCTGGTGAAGTAATCTATCATGCTCACGCTTCCTCCATATTATTTTTGATAGGATTTAAATCAGGGGCAATTGGTACAGATATAAATATTAACTCCTGAGTGAACTACCAGTCTGAGGAGAAAGATATAGAGTTGACAATATGAAGAGAAGAGTCTAATCTAAAAGAGTTGGAGTTCAGTTCCACCATGTTAACTTGTACCCATCATTCCCTTTGTTTTACTTGGTTGAGGCTTGACTGGTTCCTTCTTCCTGTTGAAACACTAGGGCGGCAGGTGGTTGATTCTCCTACAGATATAGTAGAATCTTTCATCAGTCTTCTGGTTAAAAATTTTGAGTTTGAAAGAGGAAGTTGAGAAGGTTTCAAAGAAGAAGAGTTTGCATAAGGAGAAGAATGAAAGAAATTGAGTTTCTTGAACTTCTTGCCCTAGGAATTCATGAATTTATGTTTAGGTTTATCCTTCACCAAGTTCACTTTAGCTTTCATCTCTGATTTGATTTTAGAGTTTTGTCTATACTGGTCTTCTATGTGGATCGCCTTTAGGGCTTGAATAAGGGATATGTCACCTTGCTTGTGATAGAAATCTCCAACAAAGACTGACCAGGAAGGAGAGAGTTTATCAATGAGGTAAGACACCTTGTAATCGTCAGAGAATTGGATTACTATCGATTGAAGGTGTCAGATATACTCTTGGAATTCATGAAGTTAATCATTGATTGTTTATTATCAGTCATCATAAACCTGGCATAACTCAAGTGGGAGGTTTTTCTCACTTGGCGTTCCTTAATTACAGAACCTGCTGAGTACTCTTCCTTAATTAAACACCAATTGCAAGAATTTTGAAAAAATAATTTACCCTTTTAATTTCCTAATTAATACCTAGAATGAACTAGCAGAAATAACAATTAATAATTTGCAAGAGTTTAGACAATTCAGTTTGTTACAAAATTTGTTAATTAAGTTACAATTGGAATTGTCCAATAAAACTAGCAAACAAT
This sequence comes from Agave tequilana, assembly GCA_038442645.1. Lineage (NCBI taxonomy): Eukaryota > Viridiplantae > Streptophyta > Magnoliopsida > Asparagales > Asparagaceae > Agave > Agave tequilana. Next base: position 104,083 of record JAVJIF010000069.1, read on the forward strand.
AATCAATTTAATATGTAAAGAGAGAATTATTTTAATAGCAAGATTATCACTGTCCTATTTGAGATAATATACTTATAGGTTTTAGACAATTAAAATTTTCTTGTAAGTTTGAACAATAAAATCCTAGCAATAATCCAATCTTAAGTACAAGCAGCAAGATATTTTACAATTCAATTTAGCAAATTTTGTTGCAAAATTAAGGTTGTAATAAAGTTGTAAGAATAAACTTTTGTATAAAGTTGTAAGAATTTGTAGGAAAGTTTGTAATAAGAATTTATGCAATATTTAGATCTTGTAACAAAGAATAATATTTAAATAAAGTAGACCTTGTAATAAACTTGTAAGAATTTGGAATAATATTAATCAAATCAGATTTTGCAAGAATCTACACAATAGTTGTAATAATTTGAGTAGAGAAGATCTTGTAAAATAACAAATCTTTTGTAAGAAAGGTCTATATAATAGTTTATAAGAAAGATTTTAATCTATTTAATTTGCATGAAATAAGGAATAGATTAAATAGATCTTTTGTAAGAACATAATTTAATTTCCATGGAAAGAAAATAGATTAAATGAAAAGGAGAACATATATGTATTTTTGATCCTTTAGAGTGTTGGTTAAAATTGTACTATTTTTCTAAACATGCAATATACTTACAAAATTAAATTAAAACAAGAATTATTACAATTATTATAGCATGCAATAACTTATAAATAAATAAAGATAAATGATCTGGCCTGCAGAATTCAGTCGCGATGTCACCGTCCTAAAGGATCAAAAGCTTGTCTCTTTATCAGATGTTAAATCGGTCTTATCCCCTAGAGGTAAAAGACCTCCTGAATACACCAGCACTCAGCCTAAGATGATCGACAGAGACTCATGCTCAAATGGAATTTGTTGCCCGAAGAATAAGAACTTTTTTCAGATAATAATATGGCAAAAATATGACAGAGGAAGAGAGCAAGAGATTGTAATAGATATGGTTGTTTAATGCACTGAGAATGGACAAGATAAGGTTGTATTTATAGCAGCTCGAACACCGTCAGTTGTAACAGCCCTCACATGAATCTACCAACATGCATATGGTTGAGATGTACGATATCAAATCCCGTTTGATTAGGTCAAACTCAACAGAAAATTCCTAAACAAAAAATTAGAGAAAGAATCAAAACGAAAACCGTCCCGCCAATGCGTGCTTGTTATTGGTCATCAATAATGCATATTTTTATTCATATTTTCATGCTTAATTTTTATAAAATATTACTATTTAATTCATTTATTATTTAGTAATATGCAGGCCTCCATAATCTAAGAGAAAACTCAAAAGAGGCCCAAAAGCCCACAAAAATTATAAACATAAACATTAACTGGGAAGTAAAGGAATTATCTTTTCTCTCTCATTTAAATTTGGGTTTTAAATTAATTTAATTTAAAATCTAGAGAAGGAGAAGGATAAAATAAGATGAATCCTCATCCCAATTAAAGATAGAGATGAACTTTTATTTAAATCTGGTTGCTTGCACTACAAGATGAAGATAAAAGGGAGACAATGTGAATTTAACTCTTTCAAGTTATCTAGGAGATCGTCATATTTCAAAATTCAGAAATCAATTGAAGATTCTGAAAATAGATCTCTACATAAACGGACAAGATGAAGCCACGTGCAAAAGCGCGTGACCAACCGCCACAAAAGTGCCGCGGCAAGGCCTTTTTTGTTGCAAAAACGAAGCATTCTGGGGCACGTATGTTGAGTTTTAGAGGAGGTCTTCTACTGGGACTCTACTTCTCATATCTTATATAGATACCCCTGAAGATTACCAGAGCAGAGGTATCTCAGAAATTGATATATGGTTATTTGTTAACCATTTATTTTCTAAATTTCTTCGTATTATTTGCTTTCTGTTTGGAGAAGAAGATTTTTAAAGAAGAAAAACTTTTAATTGGCCGGTGACATCTATTAATAAAGGTTCATTATTCTTTCATCTCTCTTGTTCTTCAATTTAATTGTTTTATTGCTTTAGTTTCTTTTATTTGCTTTTGTTTTTTCTTTTTTATGCAATTTTCCTTCTTCATAAAAATTCTGAAAATAATAAAAATATGAATAACTAAATTAACTTGTAGTTTTCTAATCTCTCGATCAACTAAGTTTAGTATAAAAGATGAACTAATTAAAATCCATGCTTAATAGAAACCCTAGGATTGAAGTGATAATTCTTGAAGATGAATAATTTATTAAGTTGAATTAGTTTAGATTCACACTTTTTTTATGATTATTCTTAGTTCATATTTAGAAATTTTGATAGCATCTTGTTAGGTTTAAAAGACTTTTCTTATGCTATGCTTAGAAACTAGGAAGAACTAAATTTTAATTATAATTAGTATACTCTAATTAGTGTTTACAAAATTTTTACTCATCTTTCTTCATTCTTAATCAAAATCATAGGGTAGATTTTTATGGCTTCAATATGATTTTCTTCCTTCTCAGACTAACACTTAGTTGTGGTAGATAATTAGTAGACTATAATCTTTTTTGCTTAATTAAACCCTTTTTCTTACAATTAGTATTCTTTTTTCCAAGCTATTTGTTAGTGAATTCATTCTGAAAAGTTTTCATCGCATCCTTCTCTGTGATCGATCCGTCTAGCCCTTGCTACGCGGATAAATTGAGAAGAGACTAATTTTTTAACTATATCTTTTTCTTTATTTCAATACAATTTCTCTTCTTCAATCAAAATTTTGGTGTCGATGCCGGGTAGGAAACGGTACGATATTCTCTAAAACTAATTATTTTTGTTTCTGTTTACTGGATCTGATAACAGGAAAATTATGTGCAGCTAAGGACATATGGCTACTGTGTGCCTCTGGCCTAGAAGGCAGAGCAACAGAGGCTACTAAACAGCCGCGGAAACGCAAAAACAGCTAGTTTTTCGCGGCATTAGTAGATCACTACTAATTGATCTTTTGTAGGTTGCTACAAATTGCAAAGTTCTGTTTACTGTTTTGATAATTTTTCTCTGTGATCACCCTGCATATTGCTAACTAATTAACAGTAACTTATTAGTTGACTAATTAAATAATTTTAGACTCTTCCATCATTGGCACATGTTTATTTAATTTTTTTTATTTTGTTGAAGAGTGATGGCGACAAGGTACGTCCACATTGCATATAGACTAGAAGCACCATTGGCTGATTTACTACTTTTGAGTGAATTCTTTTCTATTTTTTGTACACGTGCACTAATACATCTTAAGGGCAAAACCCATAAACAACATAAGGTGGGGATGTCATTACAATTCCTTGGCCCACAAACCATTTCTATAGCACTCACAACCTTAACCTTAAAATAAAAATTAACTAAACGTTGGTCTTAGGTTAACTCGGGCTCATTAAGAGATTGACTGAAGGAGAAAGTTGTTCGAAATTAACCCTTACCAAATTAGTGACTAGGCAGGGGATTGAGGAGTGAAACCCTGAAGGTTAGTGGTTTGGCATAATTAGTCATGTCTCTGACGGATATCTCCCATCGATCTTTGCTACCTACCTGGCTGATTACTTAGTGGTTAAGGTTGGCAATATAACTCCTAAAGACAGTCTAAAGTTAGGAGTTATCTATGTCCAGACTTACCCTAGATTAGGATTTTTGATTCTTGATTTTTTTAATTTTTTTCTCTTGATTGATTGGGTGAACTTGTTTGTTAACTATGCATGTCAGCTTGGTCTCGAGCCCCAGCCACATCTATGCTAACTAGGAACAGTTCACCACCTGAACTCAAACCCGATCCATAAATGGCACAACAACCATTACTGTAGGATTGGTTCTTTCCTATTAGGACCTCTCTTCCATCTTGCATTCAACTTCCTGATATAAAAGACCACTAATTTGAGCTGAAACCACAATATATCAACACTCTTCCCAAGTTTCATGAATTTGAATCCGAGGATGCATACTTTTTTATAAGAGAATTTGAGAAAGTATGTCTCATGATGAAAATAGCCAAAATAAGAGTAGACGCCATTAAGTTACGTTTTATCTCGTTCTCTTTGAAAGACTTAGCAAAGAAATAGCTCTACAGTTTAAAAGCTGGTTCCATATCATCATGAGATAATTTTGTCAAGACCTTCTTGAAGAAGTTCTATCCCGTTCACAAGACAACGCAAATTAGAAAAAGTATCTTGCAGTTTAAGCAAACAACTAATGAACCTTTTTGGAAGTACTTCAAATGCTTTAAGGACCTCCTTGCCCAATACCCTCATCATGGGATAGAGAAATGGCGACTTTGCCAATCTCTTTATGATGGATTAGAATATCAAATGAAAACCCTATTAGAATCCATGTGCCAAGAAGGATTTTTTAAAAAGAACGAAGATAAAGATGGTTATTATATGAAGACTTGGCTGATAAGACCATCAAATGGGAAGCAACTCAAGAAAAATTTAGGACTAACGACCCTAATTCTTCTAAAAGAGATGCCCAATTTCATTGAGGCAAACATATCTAACAAAGCTAAACCAGCTATTGTAATGTGAAGACTAGAAGCTCTAGAAATTAAGGAGCCAGCCTTGGAGAACCAAGTCAGCCTAACACCTTCGACAGGTTGTACTTACTATCAGGCCATGAACCACGTGTTCGAGGAATGTCCCGTCTTTTTAGCTCATTAATGTTACCCGAAAATATGAATTCAACCTTCACAAGGCCCGCTAACAATCCCTACGCTCCAACTGATAATCCTGGTTGCAGGAATCACCTGAATGTCTCATGGAGCCAAAATAAACAATTTTCACTTTCCAACTATCAGTCCAATTTTTTCAATTATCAACAAATATTTCCCAACCAAGTCCCCCAAGGTCCCCACTTTGAAAAGAACTCAACAGATTATGAGAAGATTCTTGCATCTTTCATGCAAAACACAGGACAAGCCATATCGAGGTTAGAGGTCCAAATGAGTCAGTTAGCCGGTTCCCTAAGTGAAAGACCCAAAGGAGCTTTACCTAGTCAACTGGTAGGAAACCCTAGGAACTCTAATCAAGCTCATTTGACTCAAAAGGATCACATGAACCAATGTAATTTGATTTATATTTTACGGTCAGGAAAACAAGTTGATAATCATGTATCAACACCATCAAGTTCAAAACAAGCATCTGTTGGCCCAGAGGCCCTTCACTCTAATTTTGATGATGATTAACTCATGTAGTTATAGTTTACTAATAATCTTGTGATATTTAGTTTCAAATATTTGATCAATATATTAGTAGGTGATTAGCTTCAACAAAGGTGTTTTGGAGCTTTCACATAGTGATTCAAGAGCTCGAGCGTCATGTTCACATCTAGCACTCGGTTGGAGTCAAGCTCGGTGGATCACGTTTGGATCGAGCCGACTTGGAGACGGCGTTCTACAAGAAGACATCGATTTGTTTTAGTTTAAGATTATTTTTAGATCATTATAAAGATTAGATAGTGTTGATATGCTCAAGTTCACTACACACACACACACACACTTGTTTTAAATTTATTGGTTTTTGGTTTTCAGTTTAACTAATATTGGATTTCATGTCAAAAATATGGATATACTATATTTCATGTATATTAGATTCTATCCATATACAACATGCTTCAAGTTGTTTAAATATCAATTTTTTTGTATTTACATGTGTTTTGAAAAAATCGGATTTCCATTTCAAAAATCCAAGTTTCGAAAAATACGGATTTTGGTTTAAGGCAAAATTTCAATCTCACAAAAATGGTTCAAATAGTTTGAAATATGTGTTGAATTTTTATCACACATATTTGTATTTCAAAGATATAATAAGAACTGATTTTTGTAGAATTTATGTGATTTTATAAGATTTAATAGAAGATAAAAAGACAAGTTTTTAAATCCTATAAAAGTTAGACCAGACTGTCTGTCGGTCAACCATGGCAGAAGTTGGTCGACCGGTCCGATTGACCGACGTGCACAGAACGTTCACATAGCTAGGGCTGGTGGGTCGGTCGACCGGGCAGTCGACCGTCCAGAGAGCTCTGCTCTCTGGAAATGACCCCGGTCGACCGGGCCGGTCGACTGACAGAGAGCTCTGCTCTCTGTATCCAGTCTCGGTTGACCGGGCCGGTTGACCGGAGGCACAACGGTCAAAAATCTGACCGTTGGGGCTAATCGACCGGGCGGTCGACCGGAAGGGCAATTTTGCCCTTTCCAGCTGCCAACGGGCAGATTTATTTGGGACTATAAATACCCCCCATTTGAGTTGGTTTTTAACAAGTTTTCTATGAGCAAAATTCTCATTCTTTCTAGTGTTTTATTACAAGTTTTCAAAAGAGTTTTTAGAGCCAAAAGATTTTATCTTTATTTGTTTTAAAGGGTTAGAAAAATCAAGAAAAGGAGAAATCTTTGGGATTGGTTTTTGATCTTCATTTCTATAACTTTTCTAGAAGTTTTTCCAAGAGTTTTCCTTGTGTTTTTGATTTCCAATCTCTTTATTTCTCACACTTGAGCTTGCTATCTATCCTATCTATAGGATCATTGTTTTGTGAGAAAGAATTGGTTTGTGGTTGAGAGAGACCACCAAGTTGTAAACCTTCCATTCATTGTGATATCCCTCTAGTGAGAGATGATTAAGTTGATATCCCTCTAGTGAGAGGTGATTGTGGAAGTGGTGTTTGTATCCCTCTAGTGAGAGGTGGATATTGAGTTGAAATCCCTCAAGTGCGAGGTGATTGTTGTTGGTGTTGGCTTTGTGCCTATCCCTCATTTGTGAGGTTGATCTTGTGTTGGTTTGTGCCTTGCCTCTAGTGAGAGGTTGTATTGGTTGAGAGAGGAGTTGTGTACTCCCTAATTGTATTTGCCCAAATCCTCAGTTGAGGTTCCCTGTGTAGGAAGTCTTGTGTGGACGAGGTAGTGAAAATCCTTCTGTGTGAAGGCGGGAACGTAGTGCTGTGTGCTCGAACCTCGAAACATATCCATGTGTTTGCGTTGATCCACTTTCTCTAACTCTCTCTCTTTTATATTGTATCTTGCATCATTCATATTGCTCACTCATACTTATATGCTTGATATTGATTGTGTGCGTGCCTCACTTGTATTAAACCAAGAGAGCTTCATATAGCACCTCAACTCTTATTTAGAGGAATTTAGAGGGGATAGTCCAGAGCCCTTCACCAAGAATTTCGTACGCTTTTTGGTTACACTAAGTGTGTTGCATTTAGTTTTTAATTCCGCATCATTTGTCATTAGATTAACCTTACACCTATTCACCCCCCTCTAGGTGTACTTTCACTTGGCATCAAAGCCTATGCTCCTGATATTAGGTTTAACCACCTAGGAGTGAGATCTTGAATTGCTAATTTAGTATTTACATTTGCACACTTATATTGTTTACATACACTCATGGATTGCTTAACCCCTCCTATGTTTGATGTTTCCAACATCGACGTATGGAAGATTAAGATGAGTATGTATCTGAAGACCATAGGTTTGCATGTTTTCCTTGGCGCTACCAAGAAATCCTATCTTGGTAATAGCAAGCATATAGAGGCCAATGCACAAGCCCTAATGGCACTTAGAAGCACATTAAATAAAGAATATCTGTGTATGATTTCTCATTGTGATTCCGTTTTTGCAGTGTGAAATATTTTGACCTCCTTCGAGCTTCAGACGCCAAACATTATGGAGAAGGAATCTAGTGGAGAAGAATCCGAACAACGTTGCTACATGGTCTAAGGAATTACTTCCTTGAGGTACATTCGAAAACTTAACTAGATGATTGTGCTAGTTCTTCCGGCGATGATTTAGTTGATGCTGATGCTTTAAATGAAGAACTATCCATTGTTTGTGAAAAATTTCTAGAAAAATATAAAGCTTTGAAAAGGAAAAGTTTTGGACTTAACAAAGAAATAAGGATTTTTGTTCAAAACTTGATTTGGCTTTGCAAGAGAAGGTAGAGATTTCAAATGAACGAGATTCATTGAAATCCCAACTTGAACTTGCTCTAAATGAAAACAAAATTTTGAAAAATAAAATGATTGTGAAATTGTTTTGAAGAAAAATTAAGTTCTATCTTCAAAACTTGATTTTGTTGTACAAGAAAATGATTCGTTTAAAAACAAAATTATTTCTATTTCAAAGGAATTAGATTTGATTTTTAATGAAAATATTTCTTTGAAAAATGATTTAGATACACATGTTTGCCATGCTAGCATAGCTTCACCACCTAGTGTATCTATTGCTTGCACCTCTTCTATAATTAAAAATGATATATGTTTGTTAAAGAAGAGTGTTGATTGTTTGAGCACCACTTTGAGCCAATGTGCTTTGAACCACACATTTTGGAATCTATGTTTCGAAAGAAACATGTTCCTCCTATGCATGCACACAAATCACGGCATACACATGCTCATCACGTTCACACACACAATACTATTATGCTCATGTGTACACTTGTACACATTGTGGACGTAAGGGCCACCTTGCTAAGTTTTGCTATGATAGAATACATAATGTAAATTTGACAAATAAATTTGTTTGAGCTAGGAAAGGTGCTAACCCCCATGGACCCAAAAGAGCATGGGTACCAAAATCCATTCCTATATTTTATTTGATGTAGGTGTGGGCTCTCACTTGACGTGAGAGTGATTGTGCCTTGAGGTGGATACGTTCCGAGCTTAATGGTGACTATTTTGGATGCATCACTGATTGAGGTTCTACATACACACAAAATACAGAATTTCAGAACTTTTAAAACAGTAGTGTAAGGTGCTCAATTCTACCGCTATAACAAGTGGCTATGCGTGTCGTGATCTATAAGGAGGGACTAGCGGTGGAAGCTTTTTAAGCAAGTTCTCTTTTATGCTACCATTTATGAATAAAAATTCTTCTTTTAGTTCTTAAAAGAAAAAGAGAAAAATGGAGTTAAAGTCAAGTTAAGAAGAAATTCGTAGAATGAGAAGATGGAGAGAATAGAAGTGAGATGTACAAAGAAATTGAAAGAGTGAAAGAGATTTGGGTGATTATGGTGTTGATGATCTACACTAAAAGTTACAAGAAAGAAAGAAAAACTAAAACCTAAAAAACATGCTTACGTCTTCGGTGCCTGCTTACCTTTTACTCGTATCGACGATGTACCTTTACTTGAAGGCGAGCGAAGCATGACAGATGAGATCTTCCCCGTTCCCGATTTACACTATAAAATGAAGGGGCGAGCTATACTACCATAGAAATGGATATCCATCACCATAAGCCATCAACGGCACTTGCAAGGACAAGACAACTTCGAGGCTATCGGTTCATTTGGATCCATAAAACACAAAAGAGGAAAGCGAACAAAAACAAGAATAGAAAAGAAAACGAAACCTTGATTCGATTCAAATAACAATGGAAGAAAAGATCACTTACACGGTGTCACCTTCATTACAAGCTTGCTCTCATTCCTCCATGAAAGTCTCCTCTCCTCTCAGTTACATAAATAAAATGAAAATTGCATAAAAGAAAACTAAAAACTTAAGTTACAAACTACAAATTAGCCTAAGTTCTGCTCTCTGCTTGGTCCTTCCTCTTTTGCCTTTGAGATTGCAGGTATTTATAGGATAAATGCAGAGGTTAGAGGAGTATGAAGATAGGAGAAGCTGGATATTTCTGAATTTGAATCTTCCCTTTATCTCTAAACTTGATTTGATGTGGATATTTAGTTCTGATCTGCAGCTTGTTGACGTGTTAATTATTTAATATCACTTATCAAATGACAGAATAAAAATAGTTATCAACTTAAAGTTGTAGCCCTTTAAATTTTCTTTCTGAATCATCTTGAATCATTAGATTTGAGATTCAGTATCGAAAGTTATGATTCAAATACTAAAATGTATTCAGACAGAATCTGAGTCAAACTTGCTTCATCTCATCCGTTGATCTCTCTCTATCCATTTATCCCTCTGTATTTGATATTATCCTTAGTTGATCTTTAGCTAACCAAAATGGATTTATAGAAATCCGAATTTTATCGGTTTCTATTTGGCATTATCTTTCTGATTTGCTCTGATCTTCAGCTGAATATTTGCCCCAATCCTTGATTTGTTCTAACTAGATCTGTGATTATCCTCAACTAACCAAATAGATCCAGTTTAATCTGATTTTAACTGATATTTATTTAGTTTAATCCTCTTTCTCTTCATTATTATCTTCTACAAAATAGACATTTAAGATAAAGAAATTAGCAGCTTTATTACACGATAAATGTAGGAGTACAATAAAAGAATGCAAAATATATGTACGATCACACCCCTACACCTATCTTTTGCTCGTCCTCGAGCAAAATAACAAAACTAAATTAAAGATTATTAGACCACTTTCGCAGGTCAAGCAATTGCAATGAGCTTGTGCAACAAGCCGTTAAACCTCTAGGTTTCCCCTAGAGGACGAGTTTTGTCTCGTGAGGGTTTTCAGAGGATTACACCCACAAAATCCGTAAAGAAAGAGAAAAATGTTAGTATTTTTAAAACACATTTTGAAGGAAAAATATTTGAAATATTATTGTAAGATTTAAGTAATCTATAAGTTATAAGAAAACAGAATTTTTCATTCCTAAACTTAGTATCTATTCAAAAATTTGTTATCAATAAAAGTAAGGGATCAAATTATACTTCTCATCTAGTTTATTACTTTACCCTAAGTCATATGCACCTTGTGACCGTAAAAATTTTGACTAAGGGCTATTTAACTCTAACTCTTATGCCTTATATATATATATATATATATATATATATATATATATATATATATATATTTTGGTGATATTATTCCTTAGCTTTATTAGGCTTTCTAATCTGCCCACGTAATGAGCCTTTAATCGGTGACTCCCAAACTAAACGGTCTTAGGGCACTGGGTAAGAAAACACCCCAAGGACTTAAGGACTCGAGCAAACAAGGCCTCAAAACTAAGGATTTTATTATATGAACCGCTTTTAGGCGTGAATACTTATGCTTTATTAGGCACGAATACCCAGCTTAATCAGAAGATTTTTACATATATATTTTTCTCAAACTTATCTAATCATTTTTCGCATAAATACTAAGGCTTGCTTAGGCCAAAGCACCTAGCTAATCAATAATTAGATTTGTTTATCTTATATATATATATATATATATATATATATATATATATATATATATTATAATATATATATATATATATATATATATATATATATATATATATATATATATATATATTAAGGCATAAGAATCTTTGTTTTTGAACCCTAAGTGTGTAAGTATATGAAGTGTGCATATTTCATTAAGGTAAAGATCAAGACTAAATTACTTTGACAAATTATCTTCCTAACCCTAAAAAATCAAACAAATAATCTTATTTTGACCAAGTTTAAGAAATCCTAATTTTAATTTTCCTATTCCTTAAAATTGACTTAATTTCTTACAAAATATATGTCAAAATATTGTTTCTATTTTCAAAAAGTTTTTAAAAGTAAAGAAAATGTTAAAAAAATTTAATAAAAAGAAAAACCTAAGTTATGTTAGAACCATCCCCCACACCTATCTCATGCATTGTCCTCAATGTATGAATTAATGCATAGATGCATGAAAAAGAAGACAGGGAAGGAAAATACTATCTTAAGGCGGTGGTTCCAGTGGTGGTCTGATTGGTCTACGAAATGCAGCTCAATCGACTTTGCATGGAGTTCGGAGAAACCCACCAGAAATCTTTCTAATATAACCCACTAAAATGATGTATACATGAAGGATTTTTATTAAAAATTTAACCCCGACTAATTTTCAAATTTCATAATTAATTTTGAAGTTAATTTTGTCAACCGCCTTATCCCAAAATGGAGTGTGAAAAGATAGAATGATTGACTTGGACTTAGGAAGTATAGGAACTAATACCGACTTAGGAAAGTGACTTAAGTCAAGTGAAGGTTCAGGAGTCGAGATTGGTTCAGGAAGTGGGTCCAATTCAAGAAGTTAAAACTCGAGTTCACATTCATTTTCCCACAATGGAATGTGACATATTGGTGATTCAAGTTCAAGAATGACAGGTGTGAGAATCAAAACTGAGTCTAAAATATTACTCAAGTCGGCTAACAAAACAGGAGCCAATATTGATTCGGGAATTTGAACTGGATCACAAAATTGAGAATCTAGGTCATATTTCTCATTGAGTTTAATTTCATAAAAATGAGAACTTGCCAATTTATTAATGGGACTTTAAAAGTATGAAATTGGTCAAGTTCAATATGATGATCATCAAAGATGGGCGATTCAATTTCATTATGAATCGGCACAGGATCCAATATTGACTCGGAAAAAAGATTGAAATCAGGTGAAGAGACGGGAGTCATAATTGACTCAGGAAGTAGAATTAAATCACTAAGTTGAGGTTCATGATCATATTCGTTTCAAGTTCAATTTCAGGAAAGGGATAACTTGCCAAACTGTCAATATCATTTTCAAAATTTGAAGTTTGTGAAAGTTCAAATGATTATGCTAAAATGGAATCTTGTTTTCCAAAACAACATGACTCTTCGGTTCTAACAGAATGGTTAGCGACATCAAAAATGATCAAACGGTGAGAACGTAGAGTATGGACCATCATATCTATGTCATGATTACGAGCGTTTTGAGCCTGAGTCATGGCTTCAAGCATCTTTTCATAGTTGATTGGTTCATCGTTTTGTTGCGATTGGTCTTGAAAAGAAGAAGTGTTGTTTTGAAATTGGTGGTGAAATTCTGAGTCCATCAGATTATATGATTATTGTTTGGACTCATGCATACTCATTTCCAAAATTAATAGTTTTCTATTTTGGACTGGTGGAACAGAGTATGAATCTTGAAAATATTGTGGACAAGGTGAATAAGGAGGACAAGTTGGTTGAAAATTGGACTCAGGGGAGGTGAGTCCCCATTTACTTTGTGAAGAGTTGAAATTATTCTGGAAATTATGGTCATAAGATTGAGGGCATGGGTTATATTAATTCGGATAAGACCAATCCGGCACACTATGTTGGTTAAACTTATGATATGCCGGGTTGGTGATATCCGAAAAAGAGGTTGGTGTGTAATATAGATTACCATTAGAATTGAAAAAATTATTGTTATAAGCCATATCACACAATAAAACACAAACAAAAAAACAAACTAATAAATAAATAAAAAGAAAAAATCTAACCTAAGTTAGGGTAAACCTTAGACCTAGACGACTCCTAACTTATTAGACTATCCACTAGGGGTATATTGTTGAATCTGACCACAAGTTAATCGGCTAGGTAGGGGCAAGATTGGTGGGAGGTATCCGCGCAGAAGCAACGGGCCTAATTAAGCCAAACCACCAGCCTTCGGGCCCCTCAATCCCCAACCTTAGTCACCAATTTGGTAAGAGTCAGATTCAAATCAACTTCCCCTTAGGTCAGTCTCCTATTTGAGTCTGAGATGTCCTTAGGGCCAGCGTCTACTCATTTTTAGTTAAGTTTGGGTTAGTGAGTGAGGAGATTGTTTGTGGGTTAAGGGAGGGTAATGACTTTCTCACCTTATCTCGTTTATAGGACAAGCCCTTAAGATTGACTATGCACAGTGTGCAGGATAAGAAAAGTAACATTCAACAAGCAAATAATCACTTAATAATGTTTCCTAAACTATATACCATGCAAACGTACCTTTTGTTCTAGCACTCTTCAACAGTAATGTAAAATGTAAACGAATTAGACACGTGCCTAAATGCAAAGTCTAAATCGTTTTTAGCATTTAACAAACATCATTTTACTGTTGAGGTTAGAAAGTAAGTACAGTGAGACAAACAAGGAAATAGATAGTTACATATATTAAACTACAGCCAACCTGCAGAGAATACAGGTTAGTAGTTCACTCAGATTGCCACAGGAATGTAGCAAATTTGATAGCTTTTGGGCTCTGCTTTCTTGAGGAGAGTCCAGAGCCACTTATATGTCCACTATAGCTAGAATTCCTTGTTGTTAAATCTGTACACAAAAAACAAAGAAGAAGGTTAACCAAAAATGTAAACTTTAAAGAGAGAATAACTCACCATCCCTTCCCGACAACAGCGCCAAATTTGATTGAGGTTCTATCTGCACACAAAATATAGAATTTTAGAACTTTTAAAACAGTAGTGCAATGTGCTCAATTTTACCACTATAGCAAGTGGCTATGCGGGTCGTGATCCACAAGGAGAGACAGCGATGGAAGCTTTTTAAGCAAGTTCTCTTTTATGCTACTATTAATGGTTAAAAATTCTTCTTTTCGTTCTTAAAAAGAAAAGAGAAAAATGGAGTTAAAGTCAAGTTAGGAAGAAATTGGTAGAATGAGAAGATGGAGAAAATAGAAGTGATATATACAAAGAAATTGAAAGAGTGAAAGAGAATTGGGTGATTATGGTGTTGGTGATCTACAGTAAAAGTTACAAGAAAGAAAGAAAAATTAAAACCTAAAAAACATACTTACCTCTTCGGCGCCTGCTTACCTTTTACCCGTATCGACGATGTACCTTTACTTGAAGGCGAGCGAAGCATGGCAGATGAGATCTTCCCCATTCCCGATTTACACTATAAAATGAAGGGGCGAGCTATACTACCATAGAAATGGATATCCATCACCATAAGCCATCAACGGCACTTGCAAGGACAAGGCAACTTCGAGGCTATCGGTTTCATTTGGATCCATAAAACACAAAAGAGGGAAGCGAACAAAAGCAAGAATAGAAAAGAAAAGGAAACCTCGATTCAATTCAAATAACAATGAAAGAAAAGATCACTTACACGGTGTCACCTTCAGTACAAGCTTGCTCTCATTCCTTTATGAAAGTTTTCTCTCCTCTCAGTTACATAAATAAAACGAAAATTACATAAAAGAAAACTAAAAACTTAAGTTACAAACTACAAATTAGCTTAAGTTCTGCTCTCTGCTTGGTCCTTCTTCTTTTACCTTTAAGATTGCAGGTATTTATAGGAGAAATGTAGAGGTTAGAGGAGTATAAAGATAGGAAAAACTGAATATTTCTGAATTTAAATCTTTCCTTATCTCTAAACTTGATTTGATATGGATATTCAGTTCTGATCTACAGCTTATTGACGTGTTGATTACTGAATATCACTTATCAAATGACAGAATTAAAAATAGTTAAAAGTTGTATCCCTTTAAATCTTCTTTCTGGATCATCTTGAATTATTAAATTTGAGATTCGGTAGAGAAAGTTATGATTCAAATACTAAATTGTATCCAGACAGAATCCGAGTCAAACTTGCTTTATCTCATCCGTTCATCTCTCTCTATCCATTTATCCCTCTGTATTTGATATTATCCTCAGTTGATCTTTAACTAACCAAAATGAATTTATAGAAATCTGAATTTTACCGGTTTCCATTTGGTGTTATCTTTCTGATTTGCTCTGATCTTCAGCTGAACATTTGCCCTAATCCTTGATTTGTTCTAACTAGATCTGTGATCATCCTCAGCTAATCAAATATATCCAGTTAAATCTGATTTTAACTGATATTTATTTGGTTTAATCCTCTTTCTCTTCATTATTATCTTCTACAAAATAGACATTTAAGACAAAAAAAATTAGCAGATGTATTACACGATAAATGTAGGAGTGCAATGAAAGAATGCAAAATATGTGTACAGTCAATCACTTTTAAGGGGAGTTTGGTGGGAGGACCACCTTGGTTTGGAGACATAGAGATGTACCCTCATGGTTTTGGTAACGATCTCTAACTCCCATTTATGTTTACATGCTTCCATTATTGTTTTTAGCATGTTTTCTTTCATGATTATTGTAATAAATGCCATGATAATTAGACTATTGACAAACACGTATAGTATTTGAGATACACTCATATTTATATGGACTCATATTTTGTGTTCTCATTATAGTTTAGCTATTGTGTATATCATAACTCTAATAACATGTGCATTTACTTAATGATCATCTTGGTTTATGTTTTGTTTTATGCTTCATATTTTGATTACATGTTTAGATGTAATTTTCCATTAAAACTTGAGTATATACTTGTACAACTAGTGAGCCATAAATAGATTATTAGATGTTTGTACTTGATTGCTCATTTGTACTCATTAGATGTACTAGTATATCCTAGTTTTGACGATTCATATATTTTGACTTGTATTCCCTATTTTTGTGCATGTTTTTCATGTTTGTGATTAGCTTTATGTATATGTCTATTTTGTCTAAACTAATAGTTATACATATACATTCTTGAGTCACTTGCTTTCATGCATATACTTTTGTGGACTCGTTCATGTTTGGACATGTATGTATACTCTAGTTTGTACAAAACATACATATGCCTTGAAGTTGTATTATTGAAAATTAAATTTAATGATTTTTGTGCTTTCGTTTATAAAAGAATTTCACATTGAGCTTATTGTCTATTTTCATGACTTTGTCTATCACTTTATACTTATACACTCACATCATTCTTGTTTACTCATGATTTATTTTCATGAGACTATATGTGCTTATAGACCTTTGAGTGTTTGATGATCCTGTGATTTTCATGTTTTATGGATATTCTCTTACTTTATTCCTTACTTGAAGGATTTCGTACTAGTTTGCAATTTTATCATATAACTAGTTGTGTATTCTTCATTTTGGTAGAGTTTTCAATTGTACTAAAACTATTTTCAAACTTATTTTTTGAAAACCCCTACCCATCTAATTGGCGGTTGGATAGGCGACCATGCCTTGTATGCATTATTGAAAATCTATTTAAACATGTGCATGAAATGGGTGGTAGGGAGTATGAGTTATACACTTGATCCTCATTGTGTTTTCAATTGGTATCACAATTGATACTTATTTTCTATACTCATATTTATTTCTATATATGTATGCTTCAACTTCAAATAGATATCAACTTAGATTGGTATTTACATTTTCATACATATATATGTATTTTGATTGTGCTTTCTATATCTCTATATCTTTAAGCACAAATTTGGTTATGCTAAGCTTGATTTAGTCCTTAATGACAATTATTTTTAAACTGGTATCTTATACATGTTGGCCCAAAGGCCTTCCACTCTAGTTTTGATGATGATTAACTCATGTAGTTATGTGTACTAATTATCTTGTGATGTTTAAGTTTCAGATCATTAATCAAGATATTAGTTGGTGAAAGCTTCCACACATCTTTCATTTGTTGATTCAAGAGCCGAGTGTCATAGATCATACATTGCAACTTGCTCGGTGAATCAAGAGTTTTTGGATCGAGCCGTCTTGGAGATTGCGCTCTACAAGAAGACTTAGGTATCCATAGTTTTAGTTTTGAGTTTAGATCCTAATTGTAAAGATTAGTATAGTATGATAAGCTCAAGTTCACAACACACACCTTTCATGTTTTGATTTTCGGTTTTAGGTTTAACCGATCTTGGTTTTCATGAATAGATTTTTATCAAAACAAGTTTACATGGTTTATGTATATTAGATTTGTTCTATATACATGCATGCTTCAATTGTTTAGACAAACTTTGTTTGATAATCTATTCCATGTGTTTTATGTTTTGGTATTTACAACAAAACATATTTTTGGACTTAATGACAAAAATCATGATATATATATGTTTCTTGTATATTGAATTTCTATTCATACACAACATGCTTCAAAATGTTTAAATATCATATTTTTGTATCATGGATGAGTTTTAGACAATGTGTATTTTCTATTCAAAAATACAAGGTTTTAGAAAATACGGTTTTTGGTTTTTGGCAAAATTTCTATGACACAAAAATTGTCTAAAATGTTTGAAATTTGTGTTAGGATTTTTAACACAAGTTTGTATTTCAATATAATATGATAAAACTATTTTTGTGAAATTTTAGAGATTTTGTGGGATTTATTGGAATATTTTTTACCTCAGATTTCTGACCCATTTGCTGCCTGCCAGGCTAGTTCGGTCGACCATATCGGTCGACCGCATGTAGCCGGTCGACCGTCACGGTCGACCGACGACGTGCACAAACCTGTGCACGTTTCTGGCACAGTCAGCGGTCGACCGGAGCAGAATAGTCTGCTCTCGGGATTTTTCGGTCGACCGGACCGGTCGACCGTTAGTTGCCAACGGTCAAAAATTGACCGTTGGACGGTCGACCGGGCCGGTCGACCGGAAGGCTATTTCTGGCAAATTTCTGTCAACGGCTATTTTCTGATAATTGCCTATAAATACCCCATTTGTAAGAGTTTTTCCCTAAGAATTTTTGTGCGAATTTTTCCACTCTCTCAGGTGTTTTTGCTGCAATCAAAATAGGTTTTTGGATTCAAATTGAACAATACATTTGGTGTTTTTGTTAGGGTTTGGAAAATCAAAGAAAGGGTTTTTGGGAAAGGATTTTGATTGAACTTCTCTATCTTTGTTTCAGTTTTTCCCAAGGATTTTTCTTTGTGATTTCTGATTTCCATTCCTTTGTTTTCTCCACACTTGAGCAAAAATCTACTATCTATATCTATAGGTTATTTGTGTGGGAGAAGAAGAAGTTGTTTGTGGTTGTTGTTGTGACCACCAAGTTGTAACCCAATCTTTTCTTAGCTTTGTGCTTTGGGTTGTATCCCTCTAGTTGAGAGGTGATCCTTGTATTGATTGGTGATTGGGAGTTTTTGCCTCAAGGAGGAGGTTGTGATTGTTGGAGTTTGCCTCAAGGAGGAGGTTGTGTTGGTTGGCTTGGATTTGTGCCTCAAGGAGGAGGTTGTAAAGAGAGGAGTTGGGTACTCTTTGTAAAGGGTCCTAGGTGGACGAGCTAGTGGAAATCCTTCGTGTGTCGAAGGCGGGGATGTAGAGCTGGGTGCTCGAACCTCGATAACATATCCTTGTGTTTGCGCTTGATCCATTGGCTCTCTCTCTACTCTCTCTTTACTTTGTGCCTTGCATTTCTTTACTTTGCTCATTCATATTGCTTGGCTTGGTTGTGTGTGCATCACTTGTTGATAGCACTTGAGTGTAATTTGCATTAAGTTTTTAATTTCCGCATTTAGTTCACTAGATTAGCATTGTCACCTATTCACCCCCCCTCTAGGTGACTTTTCAATTGGTATTAGAGCTAGCGCTCCTGATATTTAGGTTTAACCACCTAGGAGTGTGATCTTGGTTTGCTAATCTTCATTTGCATTGTCATTTGCACTCATATTAGTTTGCACTCATGGCTAGCCCTCCTATGTTTGACCATTTTAGACTTGATGCTTGGAAGGTGGACATGACTAGGCATTTAAAAACTCTAGGTCATTTAGTTTATCAAGCCATCACTATAGAATCCCTCCCTAATAGTAGCAAGCATAAGAAGGCCAATGCACTTGCACTTAAAACACTTAGAGCATCTTTTGATAATAATCTTTTACTTGTTTTTGATAGTTTTGATTCGGCTTTTGCAGTTTGGAGCGTCTTAACATCTCCGGAGCTTCCAAGGATCATCAACAATATGAGGAGATCTAGGAGAGATGTATCCGAAGAGCCTTGTTTCATGGCATATGGGAATGACTCTCATGAGGTACAATCGGACTCTCAAATACATGATAGCTCTAGCTCTTATTGCCATGGATGTTTTGAGGTTCAAAATTTAAATGTTGAACTTGTTTCTAAGCTTGAAAAATACTTGGAAAAACATAACTCTTTGAAAGAAAAACATTTTGATTTACAAAAAGAAATGAAGGATTTATGCTCTACTTTTGAAACCGTTTTGCAAGAGAAGGAAGAGATTACTAGTGAATGTGACTCACTAAGATCTCAACTAGACATTGCTTTAAAAGAAATTGAAGTTTTAAAAGGCAAAAATGATTGTGATGATATTTTGGAGCACAATGAGATTTTATCCTCAAGATTGGATTGTGTTTTCAAAGAAAACCTTACCTTGAAAAATAAAATTGATTCTATTACTAAAGAATTGAATTTGGTTTTGTCTAAAAATGAATCTTTGCAAAATGATATTGATTTGCATGTTTGTCATGCTAATGTAGCTTCTACTTCTTACACTTCTATAGCATGTTCCACTTTGTCTTCTAGCATAGAAAATGATATAAATAATTTGAAGAAAAGTGTTGATTGTTTGGGCTCCACTTTGAGCCATTGTGCCATGAATCACACACGTTTGGAAACCTTGATTCGCAAGAAACAAGTTCCAACCTTGCATGCACACCCATCTATGCATACACTTGCTTCTCATGATCACCATCATCATATGTATGCTCACGTGTACACATGTACACATTGTGGTCGAAAAGGCCACCTTGCTAGATTTTGTTATGATCGCATTTATCATGAAAATTTAGCAACTAATTTTGTTTGGGTGAGAAAAGAAACTAACCCCCGTGGACCCACTAGAAAATGGGTACCAAAAACCACCTCTTTGGCTTTTGATGTAGGTGGGAGCTCTCGCATCACGTGAGAGTGGAGGTAACTTGAGGTGGATGCGTTCCGAGCTTGAATGAGAACTATTTGGATGCTTCACTCTCAAGGAGATTAGGTGGAGATGACCACCATGTTTTGGAGAACTAGAGATGCACCTTCATTGGTTTTGGTATCATTCTCTAACTCCCATTTATTATTTACATGCTTTTTAGATCATTCATTTATAGCATGTTGTGTTTTGATGTTCATTATGATTATGCCTTATTCATTAGACTTGAGATATACATGTTTAGTTACTTGAGCACCCATGTTTCATATGGATCTATATTTAGTGTTCACTTCTTGTTTAAGCTAACATGTATGCCCTAGATCTAATGCACATGCATATGCATAATGATCATATGATGTTCATGATTTCATGATTTTTGTTTAGATGATTATATGGATGTTCGTGATATATCTTGTGTGCATTTCATCATTGCACTTTATTCATTCTTTGTTCGATCTATTCTCATACAACAAGGTTGCATTGCGCACCTCTAACCATTCAAGGGGAATCAGGAGGAAGGAGTTCAGAACCCTTCACGGGGTATACGGCTCTTAGTCTTGTTTTGAGAGATCGTTGCATCATACATCCATTTTAGTTTTAAAAAGTCATTAATACTTCATATTTTTGATTAATATGATCATATTGATTTTTGACCCGTTTTATGCCTCATGATTTGATTACTTACTTGAATGTTAGTTTTCATTAAGACTAGGATTTATACTTGTACAACTAGTGAGCTACAAATAGACATTTATATATTTGTGCTTGAACGCTCATTTGTAGTCATTTGATGTACTAGTATAGTCTAGTTTTGATGATTCATGCATTTGACTTGTATTCCTCATTTTTAATGTGTTTCTATGATCTTGTGGTTGACTTCATGTATATGTCTATCTTGTCCAAATTATTGTTTATACATATACATCCTTGAGCCACGTGCCTTCATGCATATACTTTTGTGGACTCTTCATGTTTGGGATATGTATGTATACTTTAGTTTGTACATGACATACATATGCCTTGAAGTTTAAATCATTATGATGATTTCCATGTTTGATTGTGATTTCAATTGATATGATGATTTCAATAAATTACATGATTCACTATTATATCAAGATTTGATAATTTCTATATTAAGCTTAATTGTCCATTTTCATGATGAAATGTATTTCACATTACACTTGTTCACTCACTTTATTATATTTCTCATGATTGTGTTTTTCATGAGTATGATATGAGCTTTATGGACTTTGAGTGTTTAGTGATCTTGTGATTTTCATATTTCATGAAAAATCCTTTTTGTTTTATCTTGAAGGATTTCTACTAGTTCTCAAATTTTCATAAACTAGTTGGTATTCTTCAAATTGGTAGAGACTTTCAAACATACTATATTGTTCAAATCATTTTTTTGAAAACCCCTACCATCAATGGGCGGTTGGATGGGAGATCATGTTCATGTATGCTTTATAATGAAAATCATTTTAAACTTGCACATGATTGGGTGGTAGTTGATATGAGATATACACTTGATCTTATTGTTGTTTCAATTGGTATCATTGAACTCTTTCAATTGGTATCAATATGACATCTTTTTGTATACTCATATATGTTTGTATTTTATATATGTATGCTTGCACTTCATATAGTATCAAATTTCAATTGATATCTATCTTTGACATACATATATAGATGATTTATTTGTGCTTCAAGATATCACAAATTTTGTTTATGCTTAGCTTAAACTTTTCAAATTGAAACAATGTTAAAGCAAATTTTCAATTGAGTTAATTTTTCAATTGGTATCTTATTTCAAGCATATGCATATTTTCATTTGGTATTTCATAAAGGGGGAGAAAACTAGTATTTTATTTTTTAATTGGCATCTTATCTCTCATTTGATATTTTGTTTGGTATTCCACTCCCTTACTTTATGATAGAAAATAAAGATTTCATTTGGCAAAGAATAATTGTTTCATTTGGTATCAAGATTTGTTTTTAAGGAAATTCAAAATTAGTATTGTTTAATTCCAATATTGGTATCTAGTTTGTTTGTTTACAATTGGTAGGTTATTTGTTTACTTACTAATTGGTATCAAGATTTTCATTTTTTTTGTGTATTCAATTAGTATATGTTCTCGTTTTGATTGATTTGTTGTTTTTCAATTGGTATCAATATACACTTCATTGCCACATTTTTTTTGGGTATCATTTTTGATTTGACCCTTTATTAGTTCTTTGCTTTGAACAAAAAGGGGAGAAAAATTTATTGTTTTTGCTTTTATTTTTAACCCTTTTTGATGTTTTGACAAAAAGGGAAGAAGAATTTGAGTTTTATATGCATATTTGTGTTTGCATATAATTTACATTTGATGAAAAGAAGCCTTGTTTATATGCATGTCTATGCATGTTTTATGTGCATGTTTTATGTTTCATTTTTATTGGTTTTTTTTATTGGTATCAAGAGCATGTTTTGATATTGTTTTAAATACATATAAACGTGTTTTAAGAACATTCATTGCATATCTTATATGTTTTATTGTTATGCATGAGTTAAGGGGGAGCTTCTTTGAAGCTTTACTTTAATCCATGCATATATAACTCCATGAGTTTTGTCATCATCAAAAAGGGGGAGATTGTTGGCCCAAAGGCCTTCCACTCTAGTTTTGATGATGATTAACTCATGTAGTTATGTGTACTAATTATCTTGTGATGTTTAAGTTTCAGATCATTAATCAAGATATTAGTTGGTGAAAGCTTCCACACATCTTTCATTTGTTGATTCAAGAGCCCGAGTGTCATAGATCATACATTGCAACTTGCTCGGTGAATCAAGAGTTTTTGGATCGAGCCGTCTTGGAGATTGCGCTCTACAAGAAGACTTAGGTATCCATAGTTTTAGTTTTGAGTTTAGATCCTAATTGTAAAGATTAGTATAGTATGATAAGCTCAAGTTCACAACACACACCTTTCATGTTTTGATTTTCGGTTTTAGGTTTAACCGATCTTGGTTTTCATGAATAGATTTTTATCAAAACAAGTTTACATGGTTTATGTATATTAGATTTGTTCTATATACATGCATGCTTCAATTGTTTAGACAAACTTTGTTTGATAATCTATTCCATGTGTTTTATGTTTTGGTATTTACAACAAAACATATTTTTGGACTTAATGACAAAAATCATGATATATATATATGTTTCTTGTATATTGAATTTCTATTCATATACAACATGCTTCAAAATGTTTAAATATCATATTTTTGTATCATGGATGAGCTTTAGACAATGTGTATTTTCTATTCAAAAATACAAGGTTTTAGAAAATACGGTTTTTGGTTTTTGGCAAAATTTCTATGACACAAAATTGTCTAAAATGTTTGAAATTTGTGTTAGGATTTTTAACACAAGTTTGTATTTCAATATAATATGATAAAACTATTTTGTGGAATTTTAGAGATTTTGTGGGATTTATTGGAATATTTTTTACCTCAGATTTCTGACCCATTTGCTGCCTGCCAGGCTAGTTCGGTCGACCGTATCGGTCGACCGCATGTAGCCGGTCGACCGTCACGGTCGACCGACGACGTGCACAAACCTGTGCACGTTTCTGGCACAGACAGCGGTCGACCGGGACGGTCGACCGGAGCAGAATAGTCTGCTCTCGGGATTTTTCGGTCGACCGGACCGGTCGACCGTTAGTTGCCAACGGTCAAAAATTGACCGTTGGACGGTCGACCGGGCCGGTCGACCGGAAGGCTATTTCTGGCAAATTTCTGTCAACGGCTATTTTCTGATAATTGCCTATAAATACCCCATTTGTAAGAGTTTTTCCCTAAGAATTTTTGTGCGAATTTTTCCACTCTCTCAGGTGTTTTTGCTGCAATCAAAATAGGTTTTTGGATTCAAATTGAACAATACATTTGGTGTTTTTGTTAGGGTTTGGAAAATCAAAGAAAGGGTTTTTGGGAAAGGATTTTGATTGAACTTCTCTATCTTTGTTTCAGTTTTTCCCAAGGATTTTTCTTTGTGATTTCTGATTTTCATTCCTTTGGTTTTCTCCACACTTGAGCAAAAATCTACTATCTATATCTATAGGTTATTTGTGTGGGAGAAGAAGAAGTTGTTTGTGGTTGTTGTTGTGACCACCAAGTTGTAACCCAATCTTTTCTTAGCTTTGTGCTTTGGGTTGTATCCCTCTAGTTGAGAGGTGATCCTTGTATTGATTGGTGATTGGGAGTTTTTGCCTCAAGGAGGAGGTTGTGATTGTTGGAGTTTGCCTCAAGGAGGAGGTTGTGTTGGTTGGCTTGGATTTGTGCCTCAAGGAGGAGGTTGTAAAGAGAGGAGTTGGGTACTCTTTGTAAAGGGTCCTAGGTGGACGAGCTAGTGGAAATCCTTCGTGTGTCGAAGGCGGGGATGTAGAGCTGGGTGCTCGAACCTCGATAACATATCCTTGTGTTTGCGCTTGATCCATTGGCTCTCTCTCTACTCTCTCTTTACTTTGTGCCTTGCATTTCTTTACTTTGCTCATTCATATTGCTTGGCTTGGTTGTGTGTGCATCACTTGTTGATAGCACTTGAGTGTAATTTGCATTAAGTTTTTAATTTCCGCATTTAGTTCACTAGATTAGCATTGTCACCTATTCACCCCCCCCCCTCTAGGTGACTTTTCAATACAAGCTTATGCATCATTTTTATTAGTATTTCATAAAGAGGGAGAAAATTCATATTTTACCTTTCAATCGGTTTTGTTTACCTTTGGTATCTTATTCTCACTCTTTATGTTGAAAAATAATATCTTAGTTTTTCATTTGGTTTCCTATGCTCCTAATGAACATTATTTTTAATTGGTATATATTTCATTTTCAATATTGGTATCAAGAATATTAAATTGATATTATTCTCTATTTGGTATCTCTATTGCAAAAATGTTTTTAATAAAAGATTGGTTTATGTTTTTCAATTGGTATCAAAAGCGGAAAATATTTTCAATTGGTACTAATTTTTGCAATTGGTATCAAGATTTCCTATACGTTTATATCTTACAATTGATAACAAAATTTTTGTTGGTTTCTTCAAAATGTTATGTTTATTTTTAATTGATATCATAATTTGGTATCATAAAGTTTCGATGAATACCTTCATACTAGATTGATATATTTTTCAATTGGTATCATAATATTTTGATTTGTATTGCTTATATGCAAGGGAATTTAACATCTTCTCTATATATAGATTCATATATAGATTCATGTTGAGTGTATGTCATATTGAAGTGATTGACCTTTATTTGGTATGTAGTACACGTGTGTAGAGGGAGCTTCACATCTCCTTTTATACATTGCATATTATGCTTTATGTGGTTAGGGTTTAGTCATCTCTTTTCATATAAATGCATGTATGCAGGGGGAGTTAACTTCACGTCTCTCCTCTTCATGAATGTATATAGCATATAATATCTTTCTTGTTTTGATTTATCCAAAAAGGGAGATAAATATTATTTATGCCCTTTCATTGTTTGCACCTCTTTGTTGATGAATTGACAAAAAGGGGGAGAGATATTTTGGAGTTTGATATATGCATGTTTATTTATATGTTGTTTATATGCATGTTTGTTTAAATTTGTTATCTTTTACCATTGGTATCAAAAGCATCTTTTGTTGGTATTGGTATCAAGAGCATCTTTTGTTGTTTTGTTAGTATCAAGAGTTTTTGTTGGTATCAAGAGTTTTTGTTGGAATTAAGAGCAATATTATTTTTAAGAACATGTTTATTTTAAAATTGATATCAAAAGCATGTTTATTTCATTGGTATAAATATCATGTTTGTTTCATTTTCTTATTTTATACATGTTTATGCATATCTATGTTGAGTATTCATGACATATCTTTATTATTTATTGCTATGCATGAGTTAAGGGGGAGCTTCTATGAAGCTTAACTTTAATCCATGCATATATAACTCCGTGAGTTTTGTCATTATCAAAAGGGGGAGATTGTTGGCCCAGAGGCCCTTCACTCTAATTTTGATGATGATTAACTCGTGTAGTTACAGTTTACTATAACCTTGTGATATTTAGTTTCAGATATTTAATCAAGATATTAGTAGGTGATTAGCTTCAACAAAGGTGTTTTGGAGTTTTCACATGGTGATTCAAGAGCTCGAGCGTCATGTTCACATCTAGCACTCGGTTGGAGTCAAGCTCGGTGGATCACGTTTGGATCGAGTCAACTTGGAGACGGCGTTCTATAAGAAGACATCAGTTTGTTTTAGTTTAAGATTGTGTTTAGATCATTGTAAAGATTAGATAGTGTTGATATGCTCAAGTTCACTATACACACACACACACACACACACTTGTTTTAAGCTTATTAGTTTTTGGTTTTCAGTTTAACCAATATTGGATTTCATGTCAAAAACATAGATATACTATATTTCATATACATTGGATTCTATCCATATACAACATGCTTCAAAGTTATTTAAATATCATGTTTTTGTATTTACATGTATTTTGAAAAAATCGGATTTCCATTTCAAAAATTCAAGTTTCGAAAATACGAATTTTGGTTTAAGGTAAATTTTCAATCTCACAAAAATAGTTCAAATAGTTTGAAATATGTGTTGAATTTTTACCACACATATTTGTATTTCAAAGATATAACAAGAATTGATTTTTGTGAAATTTATGTGATTTTATGGGATTTAATAGAAGATAAAAAGACAAGTTTTGAAATCCTATAAAAGTTGGACCAGGCTGTCTGCCGTTCCACCGGGCCGGTCGACCGTAGCAGAAGTCGATCAACCGGTCCGGTCGACCGACGTGCACAGAACGTGCACGCAGCCAGGCTCGTGGGCCGGTCGACTGGGTGGTCGACCGTCTAAAGAGCTCTGCTCTCTGGAAATGGCCCCGGTCGACCGGGCCGGTCGACCGGAAGAGAGCTCTGCTCTCTGTATCCAGTCTTGGTCGACCGGGCCGGTCGACCGGAGGCACAACGGTCAGAAATCTGACCGTTGGGGCCGGTCGACCGAGCGGTCGACCGGAAGGGCAATTCTGCCCTTTCCAACTGCCAACGGGCAGATTCATTTGGGGCTATAAATACCCCCCATTTTAGTGGGTTTTTAACAAGTTTTTCAAGAGCAAAATTCTCATTCTTTCTAGTGTTTTATTACAAGTTTTCAAAAGAGTTTTTAGAGCCAAAAGATTTTATCTTTATTTGTTTTAAAGGGTTGGAAAATCAAGAAAAGGAGAAGTCTTTGGGATTGGTTTTTGATCTTCATTTCTACAGCTTTTCTAAAAGTTTTCCCAAGAGTTTTTTCTTGTGTTTTTAATTTCCAAACTCTTTATTTCTCACACTTGAGCTTATCTATCTATCCTATCTATAGGATCATTATTTTGTGAGTAAGAATTG
This sequence comes from Agave tequilana, assembly GCA_038442645.1. Classification (NCBI taxonomy): domain Eukaryota; kingdom Viridiplantae; phylum Streptophyta; class Magnoliopsida; order Asparagales; family Asparagaceae; genus Agave; species Agave tequilana. The sequence continues at coordinate 131,914 of JAVJIF010000069.1, forward strand.
GTTTGTGGTTGAGAGAGACCACCAAGTTGTAAACCTTCCATTTATTGTGATATCCCTCTAGTGAGAGGTGATCGAGTTAATATTTTTCTAGTGAGAGGTGATTGTGGAAGTGGTATTTTTATCCCTCTAGTGAGAGATGGAGATTGAGTTGGAGTCCCTCAAGTGTAAGGTGATTGTTGTTGGTGTTAGCTTTGTGCCTATACCTCATTTGTGAGGTTGATCTTGTGTTAGCTTGTGTCTTGCCTCTAGTGAGAGGTTGTATTAGTTGAGAGAGGAGTTGTGTAATCCCTAATTGTATTTGCCCAAATCTCAGTGGAGGTTCCCTGTATGGGAAGTCCCGTGTGGACGAGTTAGTGAAAATCCTTCTGTGTGAAGGCGGGGACGTAGAGCTGTGTGCTTGAACCTCGAAACATATCCGTGTGTTTGCGTTTGATCCACTTTCTCTCTCTCTCTCTCTCTCTCTCTTTTATATTGTACCTTGCATCATTCATATTGCTCATTCATACTTATATGCTTGGTATTGATTGTGTGTGTGTGCCTCACTTGTGTTAAACCAAGAGAGCTTCATATAGCACCTCAACTCTTATTTAGAGAAATTTAGAGGAGATAGTCCAGAGCCGTTCACCGGGAATTCGGCTACACTCTTTGGTTACACTAAGTGTGTTTCATTTAGTTTTTAATTCCGCATCATTTGTCATTCGATTAGCCTTACACCTATTCACCCTCCCTCTAGGTGTGCTTTTAGCATCCACCTCTCCTAGTCCTACTCCAACTCAACTTGACTCCGACAACATTAAAAAAAGACAAGTCAGATGTGCACAAGCCTATAGCACCCTACCTAAATAGGCTTAAAAACAAATAAAGTGCACAAATAGATAAGGTACGTGAGATTTTTAATCAAGTCAAGATCAATGTATCTCTTCTTGATGCAATCTAACAAGTCCCTAGCTATGTTAAATTCCTTAAGGACATGTGCACCAAGAAAAGAAAGACTAATGTGCCCAAAAAAAATTTTAGCCACTAACGTTAGTGAGCTATTGTCCAATCAATTCCCTGTCAAGTACAAGGATCCCGGTTGTCCTACCATTTCTTGCACAATAGGTCAAACTGCAATTAATCATGCACTTTTTTTATTTGAGTGCAAGTATCAACTTACTCCCTTTCTCACTCTACCAACAACTTGGGTTGGGCGATCTTAGTCTGACTAAAGTTACAATCCAATTAGCTGACAAGTCCGTAAAATGTCCCAAAGGAGAAATTACTGATGTTCTTATCTGGGTTGTAGAGTTTATCTACCCAGTAGATTTTATTATTCTTGAGACCCAACTGGTATCACTCCTAGGTCTCAGACTCTCGTTACCTTAGAGCGTCCATTTCTTGCAACTACAAATTTGATCATAAATTGTAAGAACGGATCAATGAGGTTGACCTTTGGAGACATGATTAAAGAGATCAATGTCTTCAATCTAGAAAAATAACCTCGTAAGATTAAAAACCAAACGTTTAAGGTAAACTTCATTGAGAACAATTGTGAAGAAGAAAGTGAAGGTATAGAGAATGAGTCTCTATTTCTTGATGAATTATTTGAGGATAAGTGTGATTATATTAATGAGAAGACACATGTTAGAGATCCTAATTTTAGAGTCCCCTTTAAAAAAAGAAAATTTGATTTGAGTATATTCACTGTCGATGAGTCAATCAATGATATATCGCATAAGAATATAATTCAAGAAACTCTGATGGACTTAATCTTTGAAAATCTCTTTGAAGAACTTTTGTATTTAGATGAACTGATTAGGGATATTTTAGTTAATTACACACATTCAGGGGAAAGTGTTGATCTAAATTTTGAGGAGATATATGAAACTGAGCTAGAATTCTTAAGTATTCATAGTGAGAAAGTTTCAACTGAGAGGTGTGATAATAATCAATATTTGAACAAAGGATGTAGACATGTGAGGAAGAAGAGCTTAAGGAAAGTGAGACTGGGGAGGAAGAGAGCTAAAATAAAAAAAAGATTGGTCTCCCAATTGTGCCATATAAAGATAATCCATTGAAATGATGGGAAGCGAGATAGAGGAATGAAACCTAAAAAATTTAGGTGTGGGAGAAATATGTGTTATACATGTTGGCCCAAAGGCCTATCACTCTAGTTTTGATGATGATCAACTCATGTAGTTGTAGTACTAATGATCTTGTGTTTAATTAGTCTCGGATTTATGATCAAGATCTTAGTTGGTGTTTAGCTTCAATAAAAGATTTAAAGTCAAGTTTTGGAGCTAGCACGGTTTGATTCAAGAGCCTATGCATCAAGACCACATGAAGTACTCAAGAGGAGTCTAACTCTTTGGATCAAGTTTGGACCAAGTCAAGAGGAGAAGAAGACTTCAAGTGAAGACCTTCAAGATCAAGACTTGAGTCTAGGTTTGTTTTTAGATTAAAATGTAGAGGATAGAATAGTTGGTGGATTGCTCAAGTATACCATATACACACACACTCTTGATTTAGATGTATTTTTATAAAAGAATTATTATTTTGGAAAAATACAAAAGAGTTTTCTTTTTGAAAAATGCCGGTTTGATTTTTGGACTTCATATATACATGTGTTTTTAACCAAAATCGTTTTTAGTGCTTATTGTCAAAAACATAGATATTTCATCATTTATGTGTAATGGATCATATCCATACACACCATGCCTTAAAAGTGTTTAAAATATCTTATTTTTGTATTTGGAGAAGTTTTGGAAAAACAAATTTGGAAAAATACGGTTTTTGTTTTTAGCTAAAAATTTTTAAAGTTACAAAAATAGTTCAAAATGTTTGCAACATGTCTTAATTTTACTCAAACATGTTTGTTTATCAAAGTATAATACTGAATCTATTTTTAAAGATTTTTCGTGAATTTATGGGATTTTAGTTAAGATAAAAAGCCAAGTTTAAATCCCTAAAAAGACCTGTCCTGGCTTCTGCGGTCAACCGGACCGGTCGACCGAGCTAGAAGTCGGTCGACCGACGTGCACAGAACGTGCATGCCAGTTTGGCTGGAGGGCCGGTCGACCGACCCGGTCGACCGGGCCGGTCGACCAGCAGAGAGCTCTGCTCTCTGTTCCAGACCACGGTCGACCGGCCCGGTCGACCGAGGCTCCAACGATCAGAATCGAACCGTCGACGGTCGACCGACAGCCGGCTGCTGATTTGGTCCCAACGGCTAGTTTTTGATGGCCATTTAAAGGGGCTATCATGGGCTGTTTTAAACAAGATTTTTAGAAGAGTTTTGGGCTAGTCTTGTATACCCATTTTCAGTGGTTATATCCACATGTTTTAGAGTTACATTTCCAAATCAAAAGAGAGTTTATCATGAGTGTTTTTCAAAGTGATTTCTTGTGTTTTCTCCACATATTCCATCCTAGTTTTCTCACACAAATACTTGAGCTATCCATTGCCATATCTACCTATAGGGATCTTTGTTGTGAGAGGATTTTAGGTGATCAAAGTGTTGTGATCACCAAAGTTCTACTTTGTACTTTGAGGAGGCGGACTTGCGGTTCGCGGTGTTTCGACTTCGTGTGTGAACTCTTTGTAGAGGTGTGACCTCGACGAGCTTGTGGGCTTGCGGTGTGTTCGGGAACAAGAGAGGAACTAGAGAGTCCAAGAGTTCTAGTGGGAACTCCTTGTAGGTGTTGAAGGCGGGGACGTAGAGCAAGAGTGCTCGAACTTCGAAACAAATCTCCCGTGTTTGCGATTGCTCTCTCTCTATCTCTTACTTGTCTTTATATCTTGCATGCTAATATTGTCTTTATCTTTATATGCTTGATATATTGTGTGCTTAATTGTTATATGCTTGGGGATTGTTTGCTAATACTTGTATTCAACCAAGAAAGCCAACGCGACACCTCAACTCTTATTTAGAGGAATCTTGAGGAGTTAGGTCAGAGCCCTTCACGGGGAATCCAGCTACACTCTTGTGTTATACTTGGTGTTTAGTTTAAGAAGTTTTAATTTGCATTAATAAGTTTTTAATTCTGCATTAATTAACCATTAGATTAGCTAGTCACCTATTCACCCCCTCTAGGCGATTAGAAGTGGTATCAGAGCCAAGTGCTCTTGATTTGGGTCTTATAACCTAGAGTTAAAGATTCTCATTTATAGCTAATCACAATATTTGAACACACACTATGGATTTCATGTCACCTCCCACCTTTGACATTCTTAACATCCAAACTTGGAAGGTTAAGATGTCCTTATACCTCAAAGCCCTAGGCATTCATGTTTATTTTGCCACTACTAGAGATTCTTATTGTTTAAATGGCAAAAATATTGAGGCTAATGCAAAAGCCCTACATGCTTTAAGATCTACCCTAAATGATGATTATTTATCTAGGGTTGCTAATCTTGATTCGGCTTTTGTAGTATGGAATACCATGATCTCCCTTGGCGAAAAAGAACAATATTATGAAAGGAGCGACTCGGATGTTGGAAGTGAAGCTTTCAATGTATGCTACATGGTCTAAGGGGATAACCCCCTTGAAGTAAATACCGAATCCGAGCTAGATGAAGATGTTGATATGTCATATGATGAGCTTACATCTTTTTGTCAACAATTACTTGAAAAAAATGACATGATTAAAAAGGATAATAAGAAATGAACAAATTTGATGCCATGTTAAATGAAAAAGATTCTTTGAAAGAAAAATTTGAAAATATTTTAAAAGAAAATGAATCTTTGAAAAATGAAAATATTTTCTTGCTTTCTAAAATGAATGATCTTTGTGAAGGAAACACTACTTTGAAAAATAAAATTGTTTTGGTGGAAAAACAAAAGGAAATTGCTTTGCATGAAACACTTCCTTGAAAAGAAATTTGTAGAAAAAGAAAAAGAAAATGTTTCGAAAAAGAATAAGAAAAATGATTCTCATTCTCACCATGCTTTACATGCCACTATTAATCAAAATGAGATTAAAATTTTAAAAAATAGAATTGATTGTTTAAGCTCAACTTTGAGCAATTATGCATTTAACCATAAAAAATTGGAATCCTTGTTTCAAAAGAAACAAGTTCCCATGTTCATACACAACACCCACAACATGCATATGCACACTTTGCACGTCATGATCACACTCATACACATATGCATCCTAGAGTGTACAAGTGTACACATTGTGGCCGCAAAGGCCATTTAGCAAAATTTTGTTATGATATGATAAATGCTTTAAATTATGCTAATAAGAATGTTTGGGTTCCTTACAATGCTAACCCTCAAGGACCCAAAAGAAAATAGGTACCAAAATCCCCACCTTGTGCTTTTGATGTAGGTGCGGGATCTCATAAAACGTGAGAGGAATGGTGCCTTGGTGTGGATGCACATGGACTTGATGGACACACATTTGATGCACCACTATCAAGGAGCTTTGGTGGGACAACCACCATGTTTTGGAGATTTGGCGTATAGTTCATGTGTTGGTAACTATCTCTAAAACTCCTAATTTATTTACATACTTTTTCATATATGATAATTTTAGCATGTTCATGTTTTATTTGTTTTGTGCTTCATGAGGTAAAAATATGGTTAGATGTAGTATTTGTCAAAACTTGTGTTTATACGTGTACAAGTAGTGAGCAACAAATTGATTCATATATGTTTGCACTTCATTGTTCATTTGTACTCACTATATGCACATGTATAGGCTAGTTTTGATGATTTCCTCATTTACACTTGTTTTGTCAATTTTCATGTTTTACATCATGTATATGTATTTTGTGTTCAAATCTAATAAATATACATGTATACCCCTTGAGTTATTTGCCTTCATGCAATTTATCTTATGGACTCTTTCTATGTTTGGGATATATATGCATATTATTAGTTTTGGATAAAAACATACATATACCTAGAAGTTTGTTTTTAAGATGAAAAATGAATTTTTTTATGATTTTTCATCTTTATATGAAAAATGAATTTTCATGATTTTCATGATTTATTTGATAAAATGATATTCATATTTGTTTTGAGCTTTAGTGACTAATTTTCATGAATATGCTATTCACATGTTGTTTGTACACTCATATTTAATTTATTTTTTCATGACTATGTTTTCATGAGTCTTTTTGAGCTTTATAGATCTTGAGTGACAACTCTTATGTATTTAGTATGTTTCATGATATACATATAATTTGGTTTCATGTTTTGAAGGATCTTTAACTAAATTTGTCAAAAATTACTTTAACTAGTTATTTATTCTTGTAGTGTTTTCACAATAAAAATATTTTCAAACACTTATTTTTGAAAACTCCTACCAACCTCTTAATGGGCGGACGGATGGGCGAGTATGCCTTGCAAGTCTTATTGAAAATCTTTTATCTTGTGCATAAAAAGGGTGGATTTTTATGAGTTATATACTAATTTCACTTCATAATCTCAATTGATATCATAATTTCATTTGGTATCACAATTGATATATTTTGTATACTCATAATCTTGTTTATATATATGTATGCTTTCAATTTCAACTTATATCAACTTCATTAGTATTATCATTTTTCATACATATATATGATTTGTTTGTGCTTGATTTAAAATCGGTTTACATGTTTAAAGCACAAAGTTTATTTATGCTAAGCTTGAGTCAAATCCTTATTTTCAATTGGTATCTCAATTGATATTTTAATAAGCTTATGCATTATTTTTAAAATTAGTATTTTATTGATATCAAAGTGTGCAATAATCTTCAATTTGATATTCATATATTTCAATTGGTATCAATATGATTCTATTTTTGGTTTAAAATTCAAAATTTGTAATGTTTATTTACAATTGGTATATTAAAATTTGATTTACTAAGATATCTCAAAATTTGTTTTATTGAGAAAATTCAAAATTTTGTTTTAATAAGAAATTTTAAAAATGTTTTGATGTGTATTGCCTATATGCAAGGGGAGCTTAATATCTCTTTTACATATAGATTCATGTTGAGTGTATCTTATATTGAGGAGCTTGACAACTCTTCTTTATGTGGTACACGTGTGTCGGGGGAGCTTCACATCTCCTCTTATGCATTGCATATTATGCGTTATGTGAATTAGGGCTGTCATCCCTTCTTCATGTAATGCATATATGTAAGGAAGTTAACTTAGCGTCTCCTCTTCATGAACGTATATCGCATATATCTCTTTTATTGATTTGTTTGATTTCACCTCTTTGTTGATTTTTATTTTTTTGACACAAAGGGGGAGAACATTGTTTTGTGTTTACTTTTACCCCTTGGTTGATGATTGACAAAAAGGAGGAGAAGTATTTTAGTATATATGCATGTTTTCCTTGCTTTATACATAAAGGGGGAGGAGAATTTCTTGTTTATGCATATTGTTTTGTTTTGCAAAAGAAGAAAAGAATTTGATGAGTTTTATGCTTGATTGGCATGTTTATCTCCTTATATTTGCATACATGTTTATTTAGTTTATGTGCTTTATTGCCATATCTATTTATTTCTTGTGATGCATGAGTTAAGAGGGAGCTTCTTTGAAGCTTTACTTTAATCCATGCATATATAACTCCATGAGTTTTGTCATCATCAAAAAGGGGAAGATTGTTGGCCCAAAGGCCTATCACTCTAGTTTTGATGATGATCAACTCATGTAGTTATAGTACTAATGATCTTGTGTTTAATTAGTCTCAGATTTATGATCAAGATCTTAGTTGGTGTTTAGCTTCAATAAAGGATTTAAAATCAAGTTTTAGAGATAGCACGATTTGATTCAAGAGCCTAAGCATCAAGACCATATCAAGTACTCAAGAGGAGTCTAGCTTTTTGGATCAAGTTTGGACCAAGTCAAGAGGAGAAGAAGGCTTCAAGTGAAGACCTTCAAGATCAAGACTTGAGTCTAGATTTGTTTTTATTAATATTTTATTTTTAGATTAAAATGTAAAGGATAGAATAGTTGGTGGATTGCTCAAGTATACCATATACACACACACTCTTGATTTAGATGTGTTTTTATAAAAGAATTTTTATTTTGAAAAAATAAAAAAGAGTTTTCTTTTTTTTCTTTTTGAAAAATACCGGTTTGATTTTTGGACTTCATATATATATATGTGTGTGTGTGTGTGTGTGTGTGTGTGTGTGTGTGTGTGTGTTCTTAACCAAAACCGTTTTTAGTGCTTATTATCAAAAACATAGATATTTCTTCATTTATGTGTAGTGGATCATATTCATACACACCATGCTTTAAAAGTATTTAAAATATCTTGTTATTGTATTTGGAGAAGTTTTGGAAAAACAAATTTGGAAAAATACAGTTTTTGTTTTTAGCCAAAAATTTCTAAGTTACAAAAATACTTCAAAATGTTTGCAATATGTCTTGATTTTACTCAAACATGTTTGTTTATCAAAGTATAATACTGAACCTATTTTTATAGATTTTTCGTGAATTTATGGGATTTTATTTAAGATAAAAAGCCAAGTTTTAAATCCCTAAAAAGACCTGTCCTGGCTTCTGCTGGTCGACGGGACCGGTCGATCGAGTTAGAAGTCAGTCGACCGAGTCCGTCGACCGACGTGCACAGAACGTGCACGCCAGTTTGGCTGGAGGGCCGGTCGACCGACTCGGTCGACCGCCAGAGAGCTTCTGCTCTCTGGAAAGCCCCGGTCAACCGGGCCGGTCGACCGGCAGAGAGCTCTGCTCTCTGTTCCAGGCCATGGTCGACCGGGCCGGTCAACCGAGGCTCCAACGGTCAGAAATCTGACCGTTGGTGGTCGACCGGGCCGGTTGACCGACAGCCGTCAGGGCTGCTGATTTGGCCCCAACGGCTAGTTTTTGATAGCCTATTTAAAGGGGCTATCATGGGCTGTTTTAAACAAGATTTTAAGAAGAGTTTTAGGCTAGTCTTGTATACCCATTTTCAATAGTTATATCCACATGTTTTAGAGTTACATTTTCAAATCAAAAGAGAGTTTATCAAGAGTGTTTTTTCAAAGTGATTTCTTGTGTTTTTCTCCACACATTCCATCCTAGTTTTCTCACACAAATACTTGAGCTATCCATTGCCATATCTACCTATAGGGATCTTTGTTGTGAGAGGATTTTAGGTGATCAAAGTGTTGTGATCATCAAAGTTCTACTTTGTACTTTGAGGAGGCGGACTTGCGGGTTCGCGGTGTTTCGACTTCGTGTGTGAACTCTTTGTAGAGGTGCGGCCTCAGCAAGCTTGTGGGCTTGCGGTGTGTTCGGGAACAAGAGAGGGACTAGAGAGTCCAAGAGTTCTAGTGGGAACTCCTTGTAGGTGTTGAAGGCAGGGACGTGAGCAAGAGTGCTCGAACCTCGAAACAAATTTCCCGTGTTTGCGATTGCTTTCTCTATCTCTTACTTGTCTTTATATCTTGCATGCTAATATTGTCTTTATCTTTATATGCTTGATATATTGTGTGCTTAATTGTTATATGCTTGGGGATTGTTTCCTAACACTTGTATTCAACCAAGAGAGCCAACGCGGCACCTCAACTCTTATTTAGAGGAATCTTGAGGAGTTAGTTCAGAGCCCTTCACGGGGAATCCGGCTACACTCTTGTGTTATACTTGGTGTTTAGTTTAAGAAGTTTTAGTTTGCATTAATAAGTTTTTAATTCCGCATTAATTGACCATTAGATTAGCTAGTCACCTATTCACCCCCCTCTAGGTGATTATAATACATATACTTGTATATTATTATTATTATTATTATTATTATTACCCCTTTTTACACTTCATTTCATGCACTCATGCATTACATCATCCATTGAGGACAATGCATGAGATAGGTGTGAAGGGTAACCAACTAACATAATAAAAAATAAACCAACTAAAAAAAGTAACAAAAAAATTCAAAATTAAAAAACTTTTTAAAAAGAAAATAATATTTTGATTTATCTTTTGTAAGTAATTAAGTTAATTTTAAGAAATAGGAAAATCAAAATTAGAATTTCTTATAACTTGGTCAAAATAAGAGTATGTGTTTGATTTTTAGGTTTAGGAGAAAAAATTGAAAAAGTAATTTAAGTCTTGATATTTTTACCTTGATAAAATATGCATACTTTATACACGTACACATTTGGGATTCAAAATAAAAACTCTTGTGTCTTAGAAAAAGTATATATAAAATAAACAAACCAAATTATTAATTAGCTAGGTACTTTCTTAGAGAGCCTTGGTATTTACGCGGAAAGTACTTAGGTAAGTTTGAAAAAAAAAAGAAAAATATATAATATATGTATTAACATATCTAATAATCAATTAGGTAGGTATTGAGGCCTCAAGAAGCCTTGATGCTTACACGAAGAAAATTAGATGAATGAGTTATACATACAGAAAAAAAAGCTCTTGAAGGGCAACGAATTGATAATACTTTGAATTTCTAAAAAAAAAAAGTAATAAATATATAAAGCATGAGAGTTGAAGTTGAAGAATCCAACATAAAAAAAATCATGTTCACAAAGATGCATATGACTTAGGGTAAAGATAATAGACTCGATGAGAAATTCAGTTTGAACCTTAACCTATATTGATAAATAAATACTTGAATAAAGGCTATGTATAAGAATGATCAATTTAGTAATCCTAAAAACTTATAAATGCTTAATTTTTATAATGATATTTCAAATATTTTCCCTCTTTTAAAATGAAATTTCAAAATACTAACATTTTATTTTTCTTTCTTTATGGATTTTGTGGGTGTAATTCACTGAAAATTCTCGCGAGATAACACTTGTCCTCTAGGGGTAACCTAGAGGTTTAACGACTTGTTACACATGCTAAGTGCAATCATGATACTTACGAAAGTGATGTTAGATAGTTAGATTAGTTTTTATTTATTTATTTATTTTTACTCGAGGACGGGTAAAAGATAGGTGTGTGGATGTGATTAGTCATCAATAACGCATATTTTTATTCACATTTTTGTTGGCCCAAAGGCCTTCCACTCTAGTTTTGATGATGATTAACTCATGTAGTTATGTTTACTAATAATCTTGTGATGTTTAGTTTCAGATCATTAATCAAGATATTAGTGAAAGTGCTCTAATGCCACTTGAAAGCACACCTAGAGGGGGGGTGAATAGGTGTACTTGCTAATCCAGAAACTAAATGCGCTAAATGCGGAAGCTAATGCAAATTTTGCAATCACACTTAATACAACACACAAGTGAAGCCGAATTCCCAGTGAAGGGTTCTGGACTAACTCCACTTGATTCCCCTAGATATGGGTTGAGGTGCTATGTGAAGCTCTTGTGGTTAAGTATAAGTGAGGCACACACACAAGTAAGCCAAGCATATAAGGATGAACAATATATAAGATGCAAGGCAACACAAGCAATATGAATGATATGGCAATATGAATAATGCAGTGCACAAATAAAAGAGAGAGAGTTAGAGAGACAAGTGGATCAAACGCTAACAACAAGATATGTTTCGAGGTTCGAGCCCCTAGCTCTACATCCCCGCCTACACCACCGTGTAGGATTTCCAATCCACTATCTCCCACCGAGGGAACCTCTACCGAAGAGGATTTGTTACAATACTAGGAGTACCGAACTCCTCTCTCAAACACCGCCTCACAACCGAAGGGTAGACCCGTAGCCAAACAACAACCGATCCACCTCACACTTGAGGGATACAAACCAACAACCAACTCCACCTCACCAAGAGGGAGTAAACACCAATCTCCACCTCTATCAAAGAGGTAGCAAACCAATCACCTCAAATCCACAACCTCAACCTCTACCAAAGAGGGAGCAACCAAATAATGAGGGTTTACAATGGGTGATCTTTTTCAACCACAAACAATCTCTCCTTTTCCACAAATAAAAAGATCCTAAATAGATTAGGATAGAAGATAGCTCAAGTGTGAAAAAATAAGTGTTTTGATCAAAGAAAAACTCTTGGGAAAAATACCAAATTGATATAGAAATGAAGGGCAAGAAACCAATTCCCAAAAACTTGTTTTCTTTGAAAATAACAAAACACTTAAAAACAAACAAGATGAATCTTTTTGCTCTTTAAACTCTTTAAAAACTTCTTTTTAAAACCAGAGAGTAGGGAAAAATTAGCTCAGAAAATCTTAGCCAAAATCCCAAAGAATTGGGGTTTATATAGGCCAAAACAGAAACTAGCCGCTAGGCTGATCTGGCAGCCTGACAGGCTACCGGTCGGCCGGCCCGGCCGACCGCCAACGGTAAGAAATGTGACCGTTGGGGCAACCCGGTCGACCGCCCGGTCGACCCAAACAAACAGAGAGCACTGCTCTCAGGTCCGGTCGGCCGCCCGGCCGACCATCCCTGTGGCTGCCAAACGTGCACAGGCTTGTGCACGTCGGTCGACCCCAAGGGTCGACCGGCCTTAGGTGCGGTCGACCCGTGCGATCGGCCGACCTGGCCTGTCAGCCACTGTTCTGGGACAGAAACACATGTTAAAAATATTTTAGAAAATCTTTTTAAGTTTTGTAAAAATACCCAAAAATAGTTTTATCATTTTGCATTGATATATAAACATGTGATAAAAGTTTAGCTCAAATATCAATCAATATGAACTATCTTTGTGTTTTAACATTTTTACCAAAAACCAAAACATGTATTTTTATCAAACTTGGATTTTTCAATACATGAATAAGATAGTCAAAATAAGTTTGTTTAAAAGTTAAGCATGCATGTATAGAATGAAACAACTATACATATATCAATTAAACTTGTTTTGATCAACTATTCATGAAAACCGAAAACCAAACATAAAACGTGTGTGTTTGTGCACTTGAGCATATCAACTATACTAAGCTTTACAAATGGATCTAAACACACTAAACTAAACTAGGATACCTAAGTCTTCTTGATTATCTTCCATCTTCAAGTCGACTCGATCCCAAACGTGATCCACCGAGTGCAAAGGTATGATCTTGATGCTCGGGCACGGAATCACCAAGTGAAGACTTCCAAACTCCTCTTTTTGAAGCAATCACCAAACTAATATCTTACTTAATGATCTGAAACTAAAATCACAAGATAATTAGTAAACATAACTACATGAGTTAATCATCATCAAAACTAGGGTGGAAGGCTTTTGGGCCAACAATCTCCCCCTTTTTGATGATGACAAAACTCATGGAGTTATATATGCATGGATTAAAGTTAAGCTTCAAAGAAGCTCCCCCTTAAATCATGCATAAACAAATAAAACAATAGATATGCAATGAAAGCTCTTAAACATGAATGCATATATAGATATGCATAAACAAGAAAAAGGTTCTAGATACCAATGAAATGTTCAAAAACAAAACATGCTCAAGATACCAATTAAAATTAAACTAAATTAAACTTAATATATGCAAAACACAAATATGCATATATAAATCTTATAAACTCAAAATCTTTCTCCCCCTTTTTATCAATCATCAACAAAGGAGTAAACAATCAAAACAAAACAAAATTTTCTCACCCTTTTTAATACAAAGAAACAATCATCAATAAAGGGTAAAAGCAAAACCAAATCAATAAATTTTTCTCCCCCTTTTTGTCTAAAACAAAAACAAAACCAATTAGGGGTGACAATCAATTAAGGTACCAATTGAAAATATGTCAAAAAATAGCATCTTGATACCAATTGAAAGGAAACAAACAAAAAAATATTGATACCAATTTTAAGCAAAACACATGAAAATCTTGATACCAATTTGAAATTAAACAATAATAAATTTTGAATGTCTATTCAAAAACTATGATACCAATTGCAAATATTTTTCATTTTGAACATATGATACCAAAATTTAAATTTTCAATCATAAAGTATGGGAGTACAAATACCAATTGAATGACAAAATCAAATTTTTCTCCCCTTTATGAAATACAAACTAAAATAATGCGTAGGCTTGATACCAATTTAAAAGTAATCAATTGAAACAAATTGAAGCTCAAGCTTAGCATAAACACAAACATATATATGTATAAAAAATAGATACCAATTGAAATTGATACTCTTTGAAGTGCAAGCATACATATACAAAAATATATGAGTATACAAAAAAGATCAAAATTGATACCAATTGAAAGAATTCAATGATACCAATTGAAATAACAATAAGATCAAGTGTATATCTCATATAACTACCTCCCAATCATGGTTCAAGTTTTAAATGATTTTCATTTTAAAGCATTCATGAACATGATCTCCCATCCAACCTCCCATAGAAGGTAGGGGTTTTCAAAAATAGATTTGAAAATAAGCTTTGTTTGAAAACTCTACCAAAATGAAGAATACCGTAACTAGTTAAATGGAAAATCTTTTAAACTAGTACGAAATCCTTCAAGTAAGGAATAAACTAAAAATAATTTTCATAAAACACATGTAAATCACATAGCACTTAAAAACACTCAATATTCAATAAAGTCCATACATGCTCATGAAAATATACTCATGAGAAATATCTTAAAAAATGGTGAGTGTACAAGTAATGTGTGACATGACATTATGAAATTTCCAATTAAGCTCAAAATTTCTTGAAACAATGAAAATCATCAAAATTATTTAATCTTCAAGGTATATGTATGTCCTATACAAACTAAAGTATACATACATATCCAAACATAACGAGTCCACAAAGATATATGCATGAAGGCACGTGGCTCAAAAAGGATGTATATGTATAATAATAATTTGGATAAAATAGATATATACATGAAGTTAAACAAATAAACACATGGAAACATGAAAAACTAAATTTCCATTAAAACAAATTTCATTTCAAGGTATATGTATGATTTGTCAACAAAAAGTATACATACATATCCCTAAACACAATTGAGTCCATATGTATAGATTTACATTGGAGGCAAATGACTCAAAGGGTATACATGTATATCTTAAAGTTTGGCAAAATAGACATATACATGAAATGAAAACACATGATCATAAAACAAATCCAAAAATAAGAATACAAGTTTAAAATGCATGAATCATCAAAACTAGACTATACTAGCACATCTAATGGGTTCAAATAAGCAATCAAGCCCAAACATATATAGATTTATTTGTGACCCACTATATGCACAAGTATAAATCCTAGTCTCAATGAAAACTAACATTTAAACATATATTCAAAGTATGAAGCATCAAAATACGATAAAAATTAACATGATAAACATAAACATGATTATTATGAATATCCACATGTTATTAGATTTATGAGGTACATGATAGCTAATCAAATACGAGAACACAAAATAATAATCCATATTAAACATGGGTGTCTCAAATACTATACATGTATGTCACAAATCTAATAAGCATGGCATTTTCATAATGATCAATAAACATCAAAACATGCTATAAACATATGATATGAAAAGCATGTAAATAATAAATAAGGAGTTAGGAATCGCTACTAAAATCTAGAAGGCAACTTTTTTTGTCTCCAAAACATGGTGGTCCTCTCCACCAAACATCTCTTGAAAGTGATGCATCCAAATAGTTTCCTTTAAGTACGGAACGCATCCACTCCAAGGTACCACTACTCTCACGTCATGTGAGAGTCCACACCTACATCAAAAATTTTAGGGATGGTCTTTGTACCCATATCTTATTGGGTCCATGGGGGTTAGTACCTTCTCTAACCCAAACAAATTTAGTTGCTAAATTTGAAGTATGTAATCTATCAAAGCAAAATTTAGCAAGGTGGCCCTTACGTCCACAATGTGTACAAGTGTACACATGAGCATACATGGTGTGATGGTGTCCGTGAGGAGCATGTGTATGCCGTGATGGGTGTGCATGCATAAGAGATGGAACTTGTTTCTTTCGAAACAAAGATTCCAAACGTGTATGGCCCACAACACATTGGCTCAAAGTGGAGCCTAAACATTCAACAATCTTCTTTAAAACATTTATATCATTCTTAATCAAAGAAGAAGTGGAGCATGTAAGGGGTGATCTAGGTGAAACTACCCTAGCATTGCAAACATGAGAAACAATATCATTTTTCAAAGATTTATTTTTATTTAAACAAATTTCTAATTCTTTTGAAATAATATCAATTTCCCTTTTTAAAGAATTATTTTCTTTTAAAACAAAATCAACTTTTGAAGACAAATTTTCATTTTTCTTCAAAAGAGTTTCACAATCATTTTTAGATTTTAAAAACTCATTTTCTTTTAGTGCAAGGTCTAGTTGAGATCTCAATGAATCCCTTTCATTATAGACCTCAACTTTTTCTTGCAAAATATTGTTAAGTCTAGAATGCAAATTTTATTTTCTTTTTCAATTTCTAGACATTTCTTTTTCAAAATTTTATATTTTTCTATTAATTTTTCACACACAATAGATAGTTCTTCATTTAAAGCATGGAGATCAACATAATCATTAGAAGAACTAGCATCATCATCATCATCTAAGTGGGTTTCCGAGTGTACCTCAAGCGAGTCATTCCCTTGGACCATTAAGCATTGTGACTCGGAGTCTCCACTAGATTTCTCCGGTTGGATAGGCGTTTAAAGCTCGGAGGTGGTGGTTGTTGTCAACTTGTTTCACACTGCAAAGGCGGAATCAAGATTAGAAACATGCATAAGATAATCTTTAGGTAGCGTGCTTCTAATGGCCTCAAGGGCTTGTGCATTGGCCCCTACATGATTGCGGTTACCAAGATAGCATTTCTTGGTAGCGGCAAGAAAGACATGCAAACCTAGGGTCTTCAAATAACAACTCATCATAACCTTCCAAATCTCAAGTCTAGAAATATCAAACATAGGAGGGCTATCCATGAGGGCAAACTATATGTGTGCAAACAAGCAAATGCAAATGTAGATTAGCAAACAAATGGATCTCACTCCTAGGATGTTAAGCCTAAGTATCAGGAGCGTTGGCTCTGATACCAATTGAAAGTGCTCTAATGCCACTTGAAAGCACACCTAGGGGGGGTGAATAGGTGTACTTGCTAATCTAGAAACTAAATGGGCTAAATGCGGAAGCTAATGCAAATTTTGCAATCACACTTAATACAACACACAAGTGTAGCCGAATTCCCCGTGAAGGGCTCTGGACTAACTCCTCTTGATTCCCCTAGATATGGGTTGAGGTGCTATATGAAGCTCTTGTGGTTAAGTATAAGTGAGGCACACACACAAGCAAGTCAAGCATATAAGGATGAACAATATATAAGATGCAAGGCAACACAAGCAATATGAATGATATGAAAATATGAATAATGCAGTGCACAAATAAAAGAGAGAGAGTTAGAGAGACAAGTGAATCAAACGCTAACAACAAGATATGTTTCGAGGTTCGAGCCCCTAGCTCTACATCCCCGCCTACACCACCGTGTAGGATTTCCAATCCACTATCTCCCACCGAGGGAACCTCTACCGAAGAGGATTTGTTACAACACTAGGAGCACCGAACTCCTCTCTCAAACACCGCCTCACAACCGAGGGGTAGGCCCGTAGCCAAACAACAACCGATCCACCTCACACTTGAGGGATACAAACCAACAACCAACTCCACCTCATCAAGAGGGAGTAAACACCAATCTCCACCTCTATCAAAGAGGGAGCAAACCAATCACCTCAAATCCACAACCTCAACCTCTACCAAAGAGGGAGCAACCAAATAATGAGGGTTTACAATGGGTGGTCTCTTTCAACCACAAACAATCTCTCCTTTTCCACAAATAAAAAGATCCTAAATAGATTAGGATAGAAGATAGCTCAAGTGTGAAAAAATAAGTGTTTTGATCAAAGAAAAACTCTTGGGAAAAATACCAAATTAATATAGAAATGAAGGGCAAGAAACCAATTCCCAAAAACTTGTTTCTTTGAAAATAACAAAACACTTAAAAACAAACAAGATGAATCTTTTTCCTCTTTAAACTCTTTTAAAAACTTCTTTTTAAAGCCAGAGAGTAGGGAAAAATTAGCTCAGAAAATCTTAGCCAAAATCTCAAAGAATTATGGTTTATATAGGCCAAAACAGAAACTAGCCGTTAGGCTGATCTGGCAGCCTGACAGGCTACCGGTCGGCCGGCCAGGCCGATCGCCAACGGTCAGAAATGTGACCGTTGGGGCAGCCCGGTCGACCCAAACAAACAGAGAGCACTGCTCTCAGGTCCGGTCGGCCGCCCGGCCGACCGTCCCTGTGGCTGCCAAACGTGCACAGGCTTATGCAGGTCGGTCGACCCCAAGGGTCGACCGGCCTTAGGTGCGGTCGACCCGTGCGGTCGGCCGACCTGGCCTGTCAGCCATTGTTCTGGGACAGAAACACATGTTAAAAATATTTTAGAAAATCTTTTTAAGTCTTGTAAAAATACCCAAAAATAGTTTTATCATTTGGCATTGATATATAAACATGTGATAAAAAGTTTAGCTCAAATATCAATCAATATGAACTATCTTTGTGTTTTAACATTTTTACCAAAAACCAAAACATGTATTTTTATCAAACTTGAATTTTTCAATACATGAATAAGATAGTCAAAATAAGTTTGTTTAAAAGTTAAGCATGCATGTATAGAATGAAACAACTATACATATATCAATTAAACTTGTTTTGATCAACTATTCATGAAAACCGAAAACCAAACATAAAACGTGTGTTTTTGTGCACTTGAGCATATCAACTATACTAAGCTTTACAAATGGATCTAAACACACTAAACTAAAATAGGATACCTAAGTCTTCTTGACGATCTTCCATCTTGAAGTCGACTCGATCCCAAACGTGATCCACCGAGTGCAAAGGTATGATCTTGATGCTCGGGCACGGGAATCACCGAGTGCAAAGGTATGATCTTGATGCTCGGGCACGGGAATCACCAAACTCCTCTTTTTGAAGCAATCACCAAACTAATATCTTGCTTAATGATCTGAAACTAAAATCACAAGATAATTAGTAAACATAACTACATGAGTTAATCATCATCAAAACTAAGGTGGAAGGCCTTTGGGCCAACAATTAGTTGGTGATTGCTTCAACAAGATGGTTTGAAAGCTTTCACATGGTGATTCCAGAGCCCGAGTATCATGATCATACATAGCACTCGTTGGAGTCTAGCTCGTGGATCACGGTTTGGATCGAGTCGCCTTGAAGACGGTGTTCCTCAAGAAGACTTAAGTATCCTAGTGTTTAGTGTGTTTTAGATCCATGTGTAAAGATTAGATAGTTGATATGCTCAAGTTCACAATACACACACGTTTCATGTTTTGGATTCGGTTTTTCGGTTTTGGTTTAACCAATATTGGTTTTCATGAATAGATAGATTCAAAAGAAGTTTACATGTGTTTATGTATATTAGATATGTTCTATATACATGCATGCTTCATATCTTAAATAAACTTAGTTTGACATACCTATTCATGTGTTTTGATGTTTTGATATTTTTAACAAAACATATTTTGGAATTAAAGTAAAAAACAATGATATGTATATGTTTCTTGTATATTGGACTTATGTCCATATGCAACATGCCTAAAAATGTTTAAGTATCATATTTTTGTATTTCTATGAGTTTTAGGAAAAATCAGATTTCCTATTGAAAAAATCTAAGTTTCGAAAAAATACAGGTTTTGGTTTTTGACAAAATTTGTAAGACATAAAAATGATTCAAAATGTTTGATATTTGTAATGAAATTTTTATCACATGTTTTATATCAATGAAAAATGATAAAACTATTTTAATGGATTTTTAGAAGATTAATGGGATTTATTAGAATATTTTTAAACAAGTTTTTCTGACCCAAATTATTGCCTGCCAGGCTCTGGCGGTCGACTGGTCCGGTCGACCGGTTTTCAGAGTCGGTCGACCGACGTGCACAGACCTGTGCACGTTGGCAGGCACAGGGCTCGGTCGACCGGCCAGAGAGCTTTGCTCTCTGTTTTTGGGCGGTCGACCGGACGGTTGACCGAGTTCCTCCAACGATCATATTTATGACCGTTGGCGGTCGACCGGGCAGTCGACCGCCAGCCGTCTCAGGCTGAGAATTCAGCCTAACGGCTAGTTTTGTTTTGGGGCTATATATACCCCATTGTTTTGAGTTTTTGGTTAAGTTTTTTAGAGCAAAAATTTCTCCTATTCCTAAGTGTTTTTACAAGGTTTTCAAAAGTGTTTTAGAGCCGAAAGATCCATCTTATTTGTTTTAAGTGTTTTATTTATTTCAAAGAAAATAGGTTTTTGGAAATTAGTTTCTTGGTCTAAAATTCTATATCTATTTGGTATTTTCCCAAGAGATTTTCTTTGATCAAAATGCTTGTTTTTCCACACTTGAGCTATATCTCCTATCCTATTCTATTAGAATCTTTTATCTGTGAGAAAAGAGATTGTTTGTGGTTGAAAGATACCACCAAGTTGTAAACCCTTTTCTTTGTGGTTATCCCTCTTTGGTAGAGGTGGATTTGGGTTGTTGGTTGCTCCCTCTTTGGTAGAGATTGAGATTGTAGTTTACTCCCTCTTGTGTGAGGTGGAGTTGGATTGGTGTTTGCCTCGGTGGAGGTTGTATTTGTTGGTTTGGTGGAGTTTGGTACTACGGTCTTCGGTAGACCATTTGTATTGCCTCGATGGAGGTTGTATTGGTTGAGAAAGGAGTTCAGTACTCCTAGTGGATTGGAAATCCTTCTCGGTGAAGGCGGGGACGTAGAGCTCGGTGCTCGAACCTCGAAACACATCTTGTTTGCGTTTGATCGATTGACTCTCAACTCTCTCTCTCTCTCTCTCTTTATTTGTGTAGTGAATTATTCATATTGTCATATTTTACATGCTTGTGTTGTGCCTTATATCTATTCATATTGCTCATTCATATTATATGCTTGGCTTGTGTGTTTGTGCCTCACTTGTGCTTAACCACGAGAGCTTCATATAGTGCCTCAACTCTTATTCAGAGGAATCAAGAGGAGTTAGTCTAGAGCCCTTCACGGGGAATTCGGCTACACTCGTTGGTTGTACTAAGTGTAGTTGCAAATTAGTTTTAATTTCCGCATTTTGTTTTTAGATTAGCATTATTACCTATTCACCCCCCTTTAGGTGATTTCAATTTTCATACTTAATTTTTATAAAATATTACTATTTAATTCATTTATTATTTAGTAATGTGCAGGCCTCCATAATCGAAGAGAAAGCCCAAAGAAGCCCAAAAGCCCACAAGAATTATAAAATAAAGATTAATTGGGAAGATAAAGAAAACATCTTTTCTCTGTCATTTAAATTTGAGTTTTAAATTAAATTAATTTAAAATCCAGAGGAGGAGAAGGATAGAATAAGATGAATCCTTATCGCAATTAAAGGTAGTGGTGGACATCTATTTAAATCTAGTTGCTTGTAGCACAAGATGAAGATAAAGGGAAGAAAATCTGAATTTAACTCGGATTTAGAGATAACTTGATTTTCAAGTTATCTAAGAGATCGACATGTTTCAAAATTTAGAGATCAAATGAAGATTCTGAGGATGGATCTCCATATGAACGGATAAGATGAAGTCACAGTCAAAGCGCGTGACCAACTACCATAAAAGTGCCATGGCAAGGCCTTTTTGCCGCGAAAACGTGGCAATTCTGGCGTCGCGTACGTTGAGTTTTTGAGGAGGTGTTCTACTGGGACTCTACTTCTCAAATCTCCTATAAATACCCCTGAAGAGCAACAGAGTAGAGACATCTAGTGAGTATAGAATTATTTATTAGCTATTTATTTTCTGAATTTCTTTGTATTATTTTGCTTTTTTTGGAGAAAAAATTTTTGAAGAAGAAGAAGAACTATTAATTGGCTGGTGACATCCATTAATAAAGGTTCATTATTCTTTTCATCTCTCTTGTCTTTCAATTTAATTGTTTTATTGCTTTAGTTTCTTTTATTTGTTTTTGTTCTTTTCTTTTTTATGCAACTTTTCTTCTTCATAATAAATTCTGAAAATAATAAAAATATGAATAACTAAATTAACTTGTAATTTGCTAATCTCTCGATCAACTAAGTTTAGTTTAGAAGATGAACTAATTGAAATCCATGCTTAATAGAAACCCTAGGATTGAAGCGATAATTCTTCAAGATGAATAATTAATTAAGTTGAATTAATTTAGGGTTGCACTTTTTTATGATTATTCTTAATTCATATTTAGAAACTTTGATAGCAATTGTTGGTTTAAAAGACTTTTCTTATGTTATGCTTAGAAACTAGGATGAACTAAAGTTTAATTATAATTAATGTACTCTAATTAGGGTTCACAAAAGTTTTACTCATCTTACTTGATTCTCAATCAAAACCCTAGGGTAAATTTTTATGGCTTCAATATGATGTTCTTCCCTCTTAGACTAACACTTAATCGTGGTAGATGATTAGTAGACTGTAATCTCCTTTACTTAATTAAATCTTTTTCTTACAATCAATATTTTTTTTCCAAAATATTTGTTAGAGAATTCGTTCCAAAAAGCTTCCATCACATCCTTCCCTGTGGATCGACCCGTCTAGCCCTTACTATGCGGATAAATTGAGAAGAGATTAAGAACTTTCTAATTTTTTTTTCCTTTATTTCAATATAATTTCTCTTCTTCAATCAGCCAGGCATACGTATTGCAAGCCTGGCCCATGACCTATAATTCATAACAGTAGTCTTTAGAAGAGTTGATATTTAAATCATTCTGCCTCCCTTTGCCTATCCAATGTGAGAATAAATATCAAGGCAAAATAAAGGGGGAGCTCATGTTTCCCCCCTACAAGTCAATAAACCCAACACACAGGTCTACAGGGTTCAGGAAAAGAGAGAGTAAAATGGGTTGCGCAAAGAGGTGTATAAGTAGGAACACAGGTAAAAGAGGAAAAGAAAAAAAGAAGGATAAAACAAGCAAAAAAAAACTTGATGAATAATATTAATCGCCAACTATTCATCGCCACTATCTTCACCGATTTTATCTTCATCGGCGTTATCATCTTCTTCTTCATCTTTCTCGTTGTCAGAATTTTTGTTGTCAGAGCGACCATCGTCAGACTTTTCACTATCAGGGATCTCATCGTCATCATTTCTTGGAGTCTCTATCGTCCCATTTATCAGACAAATTGGCATCCAGATCCGAGTCCCCGTTATCAAAATTCTATATGGATTACATTAGGAATATTTGCAGGATCCATAACTACTTCAAGCTTTATTTTTGTTCGTGCTAGCCCGAAATTGAACTCTCTCGGTAGAATCATGATATTGCCTCTATGTAAATCTCTGTCTCTCTCTTCTTCATCCAAACTATATGCGCACAAAGTTGTTGGCGATGATATTCTCACGAAGAACAATCACGAAGTATGTATTTATTGAGAATAGCTACCTATTTGCATGTAAATAGAAAAATTGAAAGCATAGATATGTTCATGTGATTGATCTGACAAGCTAGCATACACTTGTCCATATAAAACTTTGTTTACAGAAGACGGACGGACAAACAAACCACTTGTTTTCCGGAGAATCTTTTAAATTAGTTTTAAGCACTTTCTTACATTTTTTTTTTTAGGAGAAATAATTTTACATATTATTTTAGATAATTAGTGATGTCATTTTCTATTGATATTTTGTAGTATTAGATATATGTACTCATAGACTTTTGTAGTCAAGTGTTTATCCAATAAGATACCCCTAAATTAGCAAAACAAAATAAAATAAAAGTGTCTATTATTTTTTATTACTACAAAATGTTGTTACTGAATATGTATAAATTAATATAGCAACATATAAATTTGAAATATGCGTGATGTTTCTTTACATTTATTTTTTTTGAAACTCAATCATTTTAAACCTGAATTACTAAAATTCGTTTATCATAAATTTGAATTATTTCTACGGTGAATTTAGATATGTTTCTTTCACATAGATTCATACTAACCACTGATATTTCCCGTTCTAATTTTTTGGTTTTTTCCCTTTTTGAAAACAATGGTTTTTAAATCAAAAATGCTATTTGGCTCCCTTGTTAGCTCCCGCTCTGACTCCCGCGCGCTGATGTGGCATGCCACATGGCATGACACATAAGTTCCAACCTTAACCCAAAAATTTAAATTTCCCCCCAATTCTAAAATTTGAATTTCCCCCTCAATCCAAAAAATAAATTCCCTCCCACCCCCAATTAACAAAACGAAGATAGATCCCTCTCTCTCTCTCTCTCAATCTAAATCTCTCTCTCTCTCTCTCTCTCTCTCTCTCTCTATAGGGCAGATTCGAGCGCCGCCTCTCGCCGTTCATCGTCTCGTCGCCGTGCGTCGCCATCTGCCCCCCTCTCTCGGTCGCGCGTCGCCCATCACCGAATGCGCCTGCGCTCTCTCTACAGATTTTTTATGCATTGTTTAATGTATCATGTATTATTTAATGTATACACCATAGATATTATTTCTGTACAGGAGTTTTCAGATCAATGATTATAAAGTTTTCACATATTTCTGTTTATTCGCTTATTTATTCATGTATCTCAGTTACAATCAGAATCTTGCAATTACATTTTTTTCATTATTCTTCCATGATAATTGTTTTGAGCTCTTGAAGATTGCTAGGGAAACGTGTGTGTGCTGTCTGACCTTTAGCAGGGGGAAACATCAAACATATCGTATATCAAAAGTTGAACTCATTTCTTTGAACTGCAGTAATAATCATCAACTGAAAAAAGGTTGCTAATAACATGGATAAAGTCAAACATCAATAGAATAAGAATCAATAGAGCTGA
This sequence comes from Agave tequilana, assembly GCA_038442645.1. Lineage (NCBI taxonomy): Eukaryota > Viridiplantae > Streptophyta > Magnoliopsida > Asparagales > Asparagaceae > Agave > Agave tequilana. The sequence continues at coordinate 156,590 of JAVJIF010000069.1, forward strand.
CCCTTCAACAGAAAATGAATACAAGTAGTTGAATAGTTGCAAGTATGAATACAAAAATAGAACATGAGTACAAGCAGAATCATCACAAAATATTTTTTGCATCCATCCATAATTACATGAATACATGACTCTCAAATGAGTCAAAGTTCTATAATATTGAAACATAAAAAAATAATCATTAAACTATGCATGTGAGATGCTAAAATCATATATATTTTTAGTGTAATTAGGACTGCGACTATGGTAGCAGTCCTCAGAAAAAGACTGCGATCTTAGTAGCAGTCTTTAGAAAAAGACTGCGACCGTGGTAGCAGTTCTCATAAAAACACTGCGACTTAATCACAGTCCTTAAAAAAAAACTGCGATCATGGTAGCAGTCCTCAGAAAAATACTGCGACCTTGGTAGCAGTCTTTAGAAAAAGACTGCGACCTTGGTTGCAATCCTTAGAAAAGACTGCGACCGTGGTAGCAGTTCTCATAAAAACACTGCGACTTAATCACAGTCCTCATAAAAAAACTGCGATCATGGTAGCAGTCCTCAAAAAAAGACTGCGACTTGGTAGCAGTCCTTAGAAAGACTACGACCGTGATAGCAGTTCTCATAAAAACACTGCGACTTAATCACAATCCTCATAAAAAACTGCGACAATGGTAGCAGTCCTCAGAAAAAGACTGCGACTGTGGTAACAGTTCTCATAAAAACATTGCGAACCGACATGTTTCACTTATTTGTAATTTCTTGAGCTTATTGTCTATTCAATTTTTAACATCACCATATTCATGATTGACTGGGGCAGCTTAGTCGGTTGGAAGTAAAAAGAAATTCCAATAACTCATAAGATTGTGGAAGAAGAAAGGAAAGATGAAGAGGATGGCTTGAAAAACATATTGGATCCACTATCTAAGAGTCGTAAAGGGCGGCCTAAGAAAACAGAATTAAGCCTGGAAGTAGGCAAAGCAAAAAGAAATCTGATCATGATGGCAATGTCTCAAATCCTTACATGCTACAATCATGGGGAGTGTATTCGCTGACACAACAATTATACAGTCTCAAGTAGGTGTTGGAACTTCCCCACAAGAAAGCATGATTTCGAATCCTTACATACTACAGCCAAATATGGTACAACCATGGAGAGTGTATCGGCCATTTTGATTTGTAATCAAATGGCTGGGAACTGGGAGTTTGTAATCCTAGAAGTATGTTGAATACTTAAAGTACTATTTTGATGTGTAATCAAATGACTGGGAACTGGGAGTTTGTAATTCCTGGAAGTATGCTGAATACTTTGAGTACTATTTTGATTTCTTTGTAATTCCTGTGATGGTTCTTCAAAATAACATGTTTCATGTTCAGGCCCGACCAATATGTGATTGTCTTTTCTAAGGACTGCGAGTAAGGTCGCAGTCTTTTTTTAAGGACTGCTACCATAGTCGCAGTATTTTCTTATGTTTCAATATTATACAACTTTGAATCATTTGAGAGTCAAGAATTTGTTACCTCTTAAAATTCTCAATTGGAGCAATTCGGAACTCAGCCGACAGCTGAGAGAAACTCTCTCAACTGGCGTAACGTTCACAATGTTTTTATGAGAACTGCTACCACGGTCGCAGTCTTTTTCTGAGGACTGCGAGTCGCAGTCTTTTTCTGAGGACTGCTACCATGGTCGCAGTTTTTTATGAGGACTGTAATTAAATCACAGTGTTTTTATGAGAACTGTTACCATAATCGCAGTCTTTTCTAAGGACTGCTACCAAGATCACAGTCTTTTTCTGAGGACTGCTACTATGTTCGGAGTTTTTTATGAGGACTGTGATTAAGGCGCAGTGTTTTATAAGAACTGCTACCAAGGTCGCAGTCTTTTTTTGAGGACTGCTACCATGGTCGCAGTTTTTTATGAGGACTGTGATTAAGTCGCAGTGTTTTTATGAGAACTGCTACCACGGTCGCAGTCTTTTCTAAGGACTGCTACCAAGGTCGCTGTCTTTTTCTAAGGACTGCTACCATGGTCGCAGTTTTTTATGTGGACTGTGATTAAGTCGCAGTATTTTTATGAGAACTGCTACCACGGTCGCAGTCTTTTCTAAGACTGCGACCTTGGTCGCAATCTTTTTCTGAGAGTGCAACCATGGTTGCAGATTTTTATGAGGACTGTGATTAAGTCGCAGTATTTTTATGAGAACTGCTACCACGGTCGCAGTCTTTTCTAAGGACTACGACCTTGGTCGCAGTCTTTTTCTGAAGACTGCTACCAAGTCACAGTCTTTTTCTGAGGACTGCTACCATGGTCGCACTCCTAATTACACTAAATATATATATGATTTTAACATCTCACATGCATAGTTTAATGATTATTTTCTTATGTTCGTACAGAACTTTGACTCATTTGAGAGTCATGTATTTAGTAATTATGGATGGATGCAAACAATATTTTGTGATGACTCTGCTTGTATTCATGTTCTATTTTCGTATTCATACTTGTAACTATTCAACCACTTGTATTCATTTTCTGTTGAAGGGTCAGCTCTATTGATTTTTGTTCTGTTGATGTTTGGCTTCATCCACTTTATTATCAATTTTTTTTCAGTTGATGATTACTACTGCAGTTCAAAGAAATGAGTTCAACTTTTGATATATAATATGTTTGATGTTTCCCCCTGCTAAAGGTCAGACAACACACACACGTTTTCCTAGCAATCTTCAAGAACTCAAAACAATTATTCATGGAAGAATAATACAAAAAAATATAATTGCAAGCTTCTGATTGTAACTGAGATACATGAATACATAAGCAAATAAACAGAAATGTGTGAAAACTTTATAATAATTGATCTGAAAACTCCTGTACAGAAACAATATCTATGGTGTATACATTAAATAATACATGATACATTAAATAATGCAAAAAAAAAATCTGTAGAGAGAGCGCAGGCGCCTTCAGCGATGGGCGACTCGCACAGGCGGCCGAGAGAGAAAGAGAGAGAGAGAGAGAGATAGGAGATAGAGAGGGGCAGATGGCGACGTGCGGCGACAAGACGATGAACAACGAGGGGCGGCGCTCGGATCTGCCCTAGAGAGAGAAATTTAGACTGAGAGAGAGAGAGGGATCTATCTTCGTTTTGTTAATTGGGGCTGGGAGGGAATTTAATTTTTTGGCTGAGGGGGAAATTTAAATTTTGAAATTGGGGGGAAATTTAAATTTTTGGGTTGAGGTTGGAGCTTATGTGTCATGCCATGTGGCATGCCACATCAGCGCGGGAGCCAGAGCGGGAGCTAATAAGGGAGCCAAATAGCATTTCTGTTTTTAAATAGGGGTGCAAACGGATGTACATAATTCGCGAATAGCTGCATCCGTACTTGCATTATCAAAAACTGCGAATTTCGATAAGTAAAATCCACATCCTGGAGGATGTTTGGAAAGGCTGCGAATATGGATACATATATAGATATGTTTTTAAACCTCGGATACAGATTTTGATATCCTCATGCGGATGACTATATTTTTATCTGTAGATACATATGAATATATGCATGTGGGTATAGATAAATATCTACATAGCATAGTGGCTGTGATATCCTACTTTTTTTACTTTGAAATTTAGAAATTCTTTGAAATTTATGGATGGATTATTTTGTTGAAGGATGACGATTGAGAGGAAAAAAATTATTTTTCAACTTCATGTTGACTTAATTATTTAATTTCATTAAGAAAAATATTTGTTTCTCTCTCTCCTCAATTTTATTATAGGGGATTTTGTTTCAGTCGCCTATGTCAAACCTTAATTAAAAAAAAAATTCACTCACAAAATTCAATTCGCTTCAGTCACCTCTCTTTTAAAAAAAGAGTGGGCGCCCATGTGTCAAGCACAGAAGCGTTACTGAGAATAGCATGCCCAACATGTCAAGTACAGAAGCGTTGTTGTGTATGCTTTAGCGTGGTGTAAAAGACTTAAAGGCCTCCCGCAGTATTAAGCTGAGCATGGACGCAATTCTCACAAAAATGCCTTATTTCTAAGTGTTTATTAGGACTGCGACTATGATAGCAGTTCTCACAAAAATGCCTTATTTCTGAATTTTTATTAGGACTGCAGCTATGATCGAAGTCTTCACAAAAATTTCATGTTTCTGTGTCTTTATAGGACTGTGATCATGATCGTAGTCCTTTTTATTAAGACTGCGATCATAATCGCAGTCCCCACAAAAAATGTCCTGTTTTTTACTCTGACTATCTGATCGCAGTCCTTTTTATTAAGACTGCAATCATGATCGTAGCCCTCACAAAAATATTCTGTTTTTGAATCTGACTCTCCCCCTACTATGTGACCAATTCGATTTGATCTCGTATATTGTCTCGGGATCGAGATCGAATAATTCATGGTACTGAAGCCCCTCGCTGGGAGACTGACCTGTGATGGGAATCATACTTCTTTCAGGCCAAGCGATGAAGAATAATGTCTGAATCTAAGAAAAGGTAAAGAAAAAGAAAGAAAATTATATGAGAAGAATGATCCGATTTGTCTGATTACTTTTTGCCGCCGTGGATGTAGCTAAGACCAAATAAATTATAAATCTGAATTTTTTTCCTAATTATGTTAAGAATAAGTGGCTGTAGCCAATTTTTTTCTTTTATTATAGTACTTTGTTATTGCGTAGCATTTTATATTTTTTAGCTAAGATAAATTGTGAGATAAGCATTTTTGTTTAGCCTAATCTTAATCATATCTGTTTCCCACATGTCATTCATATTCATATCCGATTCACTAATATCCGATTTTTTATATCTAATAATATTATTAATTTAAAAATTTTCAAGAAATATATTAAAGTTATGGAGGATGAGAATATAACATAAAGTGTCGGCATATTAAGATAATTATTTATTGAATAATATGTATTAAGGGTCTTCGGGCGGGTTCGGGTCGTGTTCGGGTTAAACCTAACCCAGTTAACAAAATTAGATAACGCGGGTCAAGATTAGCGTGGGTCCCACGCACTGGAACGTTGACTGGGTCAGAAGAGCGTGCGTAATCACGCGGTTGAGCGGTGACTAAAAGCGCGCGCACCCAGCTCCCTGTTCTGTCAATCTCATTTCTTGATACGAAAATCTCAATCTCAAATCTCTTGATACGAACAAAGAAGCGGCGGCACAAACTAGGGTTTTGACTGTTCGAAAGCAAAGACAATGGAGCTCAGCTGCTGCTCTTCTCGATCTCAATCCTCGCCCTCTCCCTTCGATTCGCTGCCGGTGATTGAAGAAGTCCGGCACCTCCCGGAGCCGATCAGGCGCGGCTTGATCCGAACGGCACTGCTTGCGATTCGGCAGTACCTTGCCAGCACCTCCGACCGCCTCCGTCGCCATGGCGACCCCTGCTCGGCCTGCATCGACGAATTCGAACGCGCTATAGGCGCAGCAGACGACTTCACGAAGAAGCTCGATGATATGATCGAGGCCCAGCGGTTGGCTAGTCGGCCGAGGCGGCCGAGGGAGGAAGAAGAGGAGGAAGGGAAATCCAAGCGCCACCGAGTTGAATTTCGTCCTTCTTCCACTTGTGCTACTGGTGTTATGAGTTTCTGAAAGATCAGGCTTTTTTTCCCCCAATTTCCAGATGTTTGATTGATGTAATTATTTGTGTGATTTAATAAAATTAGTATTTTTCTTTTTTTTTTTCATCTTCTTCTTTTGCTTCTTGTTATATTAGTTTCACCTCCAGATGCTTATTTAGTTCTGTTCTTTTTGTTCTTATTCAAAAGGTTCAATTTTTAAGGAATATTTGATCTCTAAAAGTTTGACTTTTTAATAATTTTATATTCATTTGCCCGAGAAATTTCGCCCAAATTGTCCCCACTGATACTAACAAAGCAAAATAGTTGGAACTCATGATGAATTCTCAGTCAAAAGGCATGATTTTTTAACAAATGTTCTATCCTGAACAGGGGCTAATGCGGCGGGTCGTTCCGTTTCAGTCGTACAAGGCGGGTTGCGGGTCAATCAGATCAGCTCAGTTTAAGAGCGGGTCAATTCGAATTGACCCGTCTCACGTAAACGGGACGAGTTAGATTCATCACGTGACGAATTACGGGACAAATTTGATCGAGAAACCCCTCCTCTTTTTATTTTTCCTAAAAATGTGGTATGTTATACATGTGAGGGTAAAATTAGATTCAGATTCTTAATTTATGTTTTTAATGTTCAACCGTTCAAAAAAAATTGCTATTGTGATAAATTTGAAATTCTTAAAAATAAAATAATAATAAAATCTGAGACGGGTTCTGGGTAACGAATAGGGTCAAGAGACCCGATTCGTCCCCCGGTTATTTGATTCGTCTCGTTTGTATTCCTTACAAAACGGGTTCAACCCGTCTCGTAACGAATTCGTTAGCTAACGAGACGAATCAACCCGATTCATCCCGTTAGCCATCCCTGAATGGAAAACTATTGGATGCAAAATTACCGTAGCTATATGCTACCTATTTGAATTCGACATGTTACCCGCTCCAGTCCATATTATATTCATACTTCAAGATCCCACAATTTTGTAGAAATTTTTTTTCCTGATTTTGCTTCCCCTTTGCTTAATTGTTTCTATAATGATTACTACAGAACATATCCACACCGATTGGCTTTCTTGGTTTTGTGCTAACCTCACATCTTGTGTTACTTGCCTTTAACCATTTGGCATCAGTTCATGGAGGGAGAATAACAAGGTGGTATTCTATCTTATTAAAATGATTGATCCTTTGTATCAAAGTTCTGCTCCATGTCCAACCCCAATTTTATGTTGATGGCTGTGTCAAGGGGCTGGTGATGGTGGAGTAGGAGGGTTGTAAAGGAATGAGAGCGCATGTATGGAGCTAACGTTTAAATTTAGCTTAGTTAAGTTTCAAATTTGTTATTGGGTTCTAAGTTGTTTGTTTGTCATCACTATGTTTCGAGTTGTCCGAGTCATTATGTATTTTTAGATTTATATTATTTTTAGTTCTCTTTTATAATTATTTATTCATTTATTTTGAAGTCTAGCACCACATCTGTTGTAATATGAAAAATTAGACTTTTATAAAGCATATTTAAAGACTACTGTCTTATGAATAAATTAATTTAGAATTTAAATTAATGTAGAATTTTGATGAAAATTGTTGTAAAAGATTAAATTGTTTAGAATTAAATTCCATTTATCCATTTTATTAAAACCCTAACTTTTTTTTTCCCTCTCCCCTTTCTTCTTCTTTCCACTTAAGACTGCCTCTTCCCCCTCTCCCACTTCTTGTTCTCTCCTGTTGCACTACCTCCACACCGCCGGCCTCCCCGCCACCTGTACCATCGCCCACTTGCCTTCTCCCCTTTCTCCCCTTGCTGTCGTGCGTCGCCTCCTATTTCACTCGCAGCCTCGCCTACCCTCCTGCTGTATCGCCGCATCCGCGTCGCCCTCTTCTCTCCTCTTGTTCGACAGCCTCGCCAACCACAACACCATCATTTTCACACAATCCTCTCGCACCATTGTCCTCGCCGATCGGAGTTTGAGATCTGATCCCCGCTAGCAACAACCTCGTGCTCTGCTGTCGTCTTCGCGCCACCACCCGCACCCAAGCACAACCACCCGAGCTCCAGTTAGCTAGTGCCCAGCTCGCCAGCAGATTGCCTCCTCTTTCTTTCCCTGCCACCTCGTCGCCTGTCCTCTTCATCACCTGCGACCCCCATCAGCGACTGCCCCTGGCACACCGCCTTGCGGTGATGGCAGGCTGGCCATCGAAGAAGACGGCAACACGAGATCGTCGCCTCCATTCAACTTCAAAGCTCTATTGGAGTTTGAATCCAACTCGGTTAAATTTCAGAGACGACCCGACTCGTTAGCTCAAGTGTAGATCAAGTTTAAGGTGCAGAACCCGACCCGATTCCTTACAAACCCTATCCGCTAGCAAACCCGATTGCAGACAGGCCGCTAACAAATCAAGTTTAGTTTTCAGGCTGTTTCTTGGCCATCTAGAGTTCAATCGAACCGCTCTTGAGGCATTAGGCTCGTAGAAGATAGAGCTATGTGTCAAGAGGACGCTGAGGTCGAGACCCTCACTAGGTAAGTTTTCTGAACACGTTCTTTATTTGTGAGTCTTGATAATTGTTCTCTAGTATTTTATCAATTTATCTGCTATCACAAAATTCATTAGGTTGTGAAAATCTGTTACACCCGTAAAACTAGTAGTAATTAATATTGCATGTATAATTGTGCCATCGTAACTTAGTACTTGCTTTGACTTATTTGAGATCATAACGGTACAACCCACATCTACACTTTTTGATTAAATCCATCTATTCATATTATAAGTTTAACTATGTTCCGACCAAGAATCGTAACTTTGGTGGAACGTTGCACATTGCAGTTACATCACTGATTTCTGTCTTGCACGCATATGCATTTCACATCAATTTGGTATTAGAACATGATTAGGATAGGATTTGCATCACTTAGTCCTTTGCTAGAAATTTTTTATTGCTTTCTTGCATTTAATTTAATTTTTTAAAAAAATTCACATCTAGTTTAGAGTGTCATTCTCTCATCCATTTATGTTTCGTTTAGTGCATGCCCTCCGTAGTGGTGACCTGCATCTTCTAAGAGTGTTTAGTGAGTTCTCCAACACCTCTATGAACATCCCAACAAGTTGTTGCGATGTTCATCGACAAACAGGCTAAGCTAAAAGCCCTAACTCAAACCATGAACCAACCCCAAGAGAGGGTAGGAAGGGTAGTGACGTGCCTCGAAAACTGCAATGGACGTAAAGAATAACCTGATCCAAATCACAACGAGCATGAAGAAGAATCTGGTTCATTGATATCATACCAGAGGTGAAATGAGCAAGACCCTAATGACCAATACTTAAAGAGCATCAAGTTGGATATTCTCACTTTTGACGGTCGTCTGGATCTTCAACTCTTCCTAGAATGGCTTCAATACAAGGACAAATATTTCACATGGTATCCTCTTTTTGAAGCTAGGAAAGTCAAGTTTATTGCAATGGAGCTAACTTGTCAAGCTAGTCAATACTGGACCAATGTGGAATCAATAAGAGCATCCCGACATCAGGATCCTATAGAGACTTGGTCTGCAATGAAAGACAAGCTTAGAGATAAATATGTGGACTCTCTATGGTTCTTATAAGTTCTTAGTTAGGTCTTTTAGGGTAATCAACGCCAGCGTTCAGAACTCGTTATTATTAATTTATCTTCACTTATTTATTTACGACCAGTTTCATCTCGTTTTCTTTATTTTCGATATTTCAGTCTACTCCCAGGGTGATGTAAACATGCAGAACATTTATAATCTTATTACAGACTCTGCGTCGGGAACAACTTCACCCCCAACAGAGTAAGTGTGAGTTCTAATAGATATTGTGTTCTTGGATTTCGTCTTTCTGAAAGAAGTAATCTCCGTCGATCCTAGCAGAGTTCAAGCAGTGAAAATTTGGACAACTCCGGAGCCACTTCATTTCCTATTATTCAGAGTGGGTCAGTCTATTGATGTTCAAGCAGTATTCTTTTATTATTTTTATTTTCTCCCGTATTTATTTTTACTTTGTTATTATTTATATTATCATTTGATATCGAATTTGGATTTCTTGACTCAGAGTTAGCCCGAGTCTAAACTGGAGACCCGATCCCAGTGTACTGCTTGATTTGACATTTTTGATAGTTAGATTTGACCAATTTTAGTTTCAAATATATTTTTTGATATTTTAGATTTTTCATGATTTTCTAGAATTTTTCTAATTTATTTTGATAGATCTTCAAAATCTGTATCGCCGATTGATTCTTAGATTTTAATTTACAAAATGGAGTTGAATTTATAGAAACTGTTTTCAGATTGTTCCTCATAATCACGTTTTCTATTTTAATGTATTTTTTTAGATTTTTCTAAATTAGTCAAAATTTGACTGATTTGGTGTCGACTGGTAACACTGATTGATTCTAGAATTTTTAATTTGAAAATGGTATTGAATTTAAGAATCTGATTTCATCATGATCCTCAGTATAATATTTTTATTTTAAAGAATTTTTAGGGACATTTTTGAATTACTTTATCTTTAGTTTTTCTATTATTTTTCTGTATTTTCCTGAACCCAGAGTTGACCAGATAGTTCTTTTTTTTCCTTTTCTTTCTTTTTCCTTTTTTCTTTCCCTCTCCTTTCACCTCTTACTCTTTTTTTCTTTTCTTTTCTTTTCTTTCTTTTTCCCTTTTTTTCTCCTCCACACAAAATCTTCCTCCAAACATCTTTCTCCATTAAATATCTCTCTTCTCCTTTTTCTGTTCTTACTTCTTTTTCTTTTTCTCTTCTTCTCTTTCCTCCTACTTCCTCTTCTCTGGCTGGCAACGCAAGTAGCCCCCTTTCAAATTCTCTCTCTCCTATAATCTTTATCTCTCTCTCAATTCTCACCCCATACTTTCTCACTTCCCAATTTCATCTCACCCTCCCTCTCTCTCATCCAAGCCGGCCACCCCTGCTCTCCCAGCGCCAGCGGCCACCATCACCCCCTACGATGGCAACACATGGTCCCCTCTCACTCCCTTCAATCTCTCTCTCTCTCTCTCAAAAGTACTCTTTCGTACTCTCTTCAATCTCTCTTCAATCTTTCTTCATTTCTCTCTTCCCCTTCCAAGAACGCCAGCCACCACTACCGTGCTCCGGCCACCTCCACCAGGCCGACGACATAACCCTGATGGCCACCACAAACCCCCCCACGTTACCTCCTTCCTCCCATCTCCTCCATAAATTCCCACAAATCACCTCCTCCATCTTCTTCTCCTCTCAATTCCATTACCATCACTCAAATCAGCCACCACCGCTTCTCAAATCCCACCACAACAGTCACCTCCTTCCCCTCCTCTATCTTCTTCAATATTATCACTCCTAAATTCTCCATCTCCACACCAAACCACTTCCATCTCCCTCAAAACCACATCACCACCACTCCTTCTCCCCGTTCCTCCTTAGTCGGCCCTCCTCCTTATCCGGCGGCGCGTGACCAGCGCCGCCACTGACATCCGACTGGCCGTGAGCTAGACCTGGGCCCACAACCTTAGGCCATGAGCCAGACCACGGCCAGCCCAGGTCGTGGCCTATTCCACTCATTCTCTTTTGTTCTTTGTCTTCTCTCTCTATATTTTCATATATTTGATCGTGTATTTGTATTGGTATTTAGAGTTTTTGAGATTTTTACAGTGTATTTCGAGGAGATTTTAGGCGAGTGTTCTAGCCTCATTTGTGGGTTTCCCCGTTCCGATTAGTGATAGTTGAATTTTAACATTTGTGTAGTTATCACATTGTAGACTGTATTTGTATCGGTGTTTTGGTGATTTGTATCTGTATTGGGAACTGCCGTATTTGTGTCGGTGTATTGTGTTGTATTGGTGTTGTATTTGTACCAATGGGACAATGCCTGTAATAGCGTAGGCTATTTTCTGTAATTGTTGTGTTAATTTGTATACTGATTGATATTGTGGACTTGGCGGACCCTTCGTGGTCGCCCTTTGATCGGTCACATATATTGCATATTTATTGTCACATTACTATGTTTATTATCTAAATAAATCATATTAATAAGTCCTATTTTTCGTTATAAAATGCAGGCCCATTGCTAAAGGATAGGAAAGAGAAACGAGCCCAAAAACCCATCAAATTTTAATTTAATTTAGAATTAATTCAAAATCAGGAAATCAGGATAGGTCATGGCAAATCAGAGAAGTTGAAAATCGGTTGAAATGAATCTTCTCAAATCAAGTGGTTAAAGCCAAAGATCAAAGGCTGTTTCGTCAAATCCTGGAGCTGAAACGGGAAAACGAGCAGAAGATAAAGTCAGAACACTAAACGAACGAGACCCACCAACCTGGTGTGGCCACCTGGCCACACCAAGGCCGTGGAAACTCGGCCTTGGCCGTGTTTTTGCGGCTTGTTAGGCTCTGTTGGGGAGCGTTTGCTCCCCCTATCTTCATACGCCCTCCCCCGTTTGGTTTTTGCCTATAAATACTGTATTTTTCAGAGAAAAAGGGAGCGGAAAATAGTTTAAGTTTTTCTCTTTGTTTTTAAGGTTTAGGCTCTTTGTTAGATAGTATAGAAGTTGTATCTCTATTTTATAATTTGTAGTTCAGTTCAAATACCAGCGAGAGAGAGGAATTGAGTGATTGTAATCTGAAAATTGAAGTGACATCAATAAAAGGATCAAGCTTTCTTTTCTTCCACTCCAATTCACGGTATGTCTTACTTTATTTACATGTATTATTTTTCATCTTCTATGAGTAGCTAAATTTGTTTTCTGAGCTCACTATTGTTCCTCTCTTCAATCTCTCTTTTTTTTAAATGGTTTTGATGTAAAGACCCAATGGAATCATATGCATGCCTGAACTAAGTCTTTCTTCTTTGAAAGTGTTCTTGAAGGCACATGAGGATGGGTTTGGATTTCTAAATTCCTACTTCTTTTAAAAACATCACTTGAACTTGTTTTTATTTCATACTTGAAAGACTTGATGATTTAACATTCAATTCAAGATGATTTCTTAAAGAAAAGAGTTAACTTTTTTAAACTATCTTATTTGCTTTACTTAAAACTTTCTAAAACTCAAGTTTAAGTTTATGCCTATGATCAAGTTGAGGCACTTAGAATTTTAAGAGAAGAACACATCGTTGAGTAATGAGATAGTGAGCCCAGATTTCTTCTTATATTAAAAATAACAAATCACTCTTCAAGCTTTTTAAATCACCTTTTATAAAGCCTTCTTTAAGTTTACAATTTTTCTTTTAATCATTTCCCTTCTCTCCATTCTCTTTTTCAATTTATAAAAAAAGAAAGACACCAACTCAATTCTTTGTTACTTAACAAAAACACCGAAAAGCTTCTATCGCATTCCTCCTCGTGGACACGACCCGTTAGCCCAAAGCTACACGGTAATTCTTATCACTTTCAAACTTCAATCAATTTTTGGCACCATTGTCGGGGAGGGAACGGTGTAATTATTTTCTAACAAGTTTGGTGTCTTGTTTCAGGAAAGTCAAGATTCAGATTAGCACTCAAGCTTTACAGGAGAAGACTTGGTATTCTGTGCCCCTACTCTCGAAAGTAGGAAACAGAATTTCAAGGAATTATAGCACAAGTTTGAAAATTTGTGGACTACTAAAAACTCTTTTTTGTAGGACATATTGCTTGCAAAATTAAAGTTTTTGTGTTATTATTCTTGCTATATCTGATATTCGCAATCCCTTTTTTTAATCCAACAGTAATCTGAGTGATTGTTAATTGCTTAAAAAACGTTTATACTTGCATTCTAGGCATTTGTCTAATTACGTTTATTTTACAATTACTGTTGAAGATAGCTGGAGACAAGGTACGTATGCATAGCATATAGTTTAGGAAACATTCTTGGGTGATATTTGCTTTTGAATGTTACTTTTCTATATCTTGCACACTTTGCACAATCAATTCTAAGGGCAAAATCCAAATCAAGATAAGGTGGGGAAGTCATTACCCTTCCTTAGCCCACAAACCATCTCCAAGCACGCACAACCTAAGTCTAAGTAAAATCTGATAGACGTTGGTCATAGGGACATCTCAAACTCACTAGGAGATTATTCTAAGGGGGAATGTGTTAGAATTTGACTCCTGTTAAATCAGCGTCTAGGAAAGGGATCGAGGGGCGAAACCCTGAAGGCTGGTGGTTTGGCTTAATTAGGTCCGTCGCTTTTGCGCGGATACCTCCCACAATCTTGCCCTAATCTGGCTGATTAGCTTGTGGTCAAAGTCTGCATTATACGTCCTGTGGACAATCAATCAGTTAGGAGTTGTCTAGGTCAAGGTTATCTTAGACTAGGCTTGGTTGATTACTCTTGTTGACTATTGGTAAACTTGTTCGTGATTGTGTTTGTGTATGCAAGTGTGGTCAAGAGACCCTAATTCATCTAGGTTGACTAGAAACACATTACCATCCAAGTTTTAACCAAGACCAAATTCGGTTATGGCTCAACCGACATCTTTGCAGGATAGGTTCTATCCCATTAGAACTTCACTTTCATCTTACATCCAACTTCTATCGGTTGGTGAATATAATTTTGAGCTCAAGCCTCAGTTCATCAACACACTCCCCAAGTTTCATGGCTTAGAGTCCGAAGATGCTTATTCTTCATAAGAGAATTTGAGGAAGTATGTCTAATGATGAAAATCTCATACCTTATAGATGATGCTATTAGGTTGAGATTTGTCCCTTTCGCTCTTAAGAACATAGCCAAGAAATGGCTTTACAGCTTAGCGGTCGGTTCTATCACATCTTGGGATGGTTTCATCAATGTCTTCTTGAAGAAATTCTATCCAATTCATAAGACCGCTCTCATTAGGAAGAACATCATGCAATTCAAGAAAGAAGCTAATGAACCGTTTTAGAGGTACTTTGAACGTTTTAAAGACCTCCTTTTCCAATGTCCTCATCATGGAATAGAGAAATGGTGACAATGCCAAATTCTTTATGATGACTTAGACTACTCTACGAAGACCCTCTTAGAAAGCATGTACCAAGGGGGATTCTTGCAGAAGGATGAGAATGAAGGATGGGATTTACATGAGAATCTAGCTGAAAAGACCATCCAATGGGAACCTACTAGTTAAACCTTTAGGAACTCAAACTCCATCTCTTCAAAAGGAGGTCTCCATTCTATTGAATCATCCATAGCTAATGAGGTTAAGTCAGCAAACCTAGAGAGAAGACTGAAAGTTTTAGAAACTAAGGAACCAAGTCCAGTCAATCAAGTCAGCCCAAACCAATTTCCAACTCCGGGTTGTACTTACTGTCAAGCCATGAATCATGTGTTGAGGAGTATCCTGTGTTTCAAGCTCAACAACACTTTCTAGAACTGATGAATGCGAACTTTTCAAGGTCGAACAATAATCTTACGCACTAACATATAATCCTGACTGGAGAAATCACCCGAATTTCTCATGGAGCCAAAATAACAATGACCACTCACGGTCAAATCATGCAAGCCACTTCCATCATGCTAATAATTCTTCCAATCATCAACCCAACTTTTCTAATTTCCAGCATAATTCTCCCAACCATCAACCTAACTTTTCAAACTATCAACAAAATTTTTCCAACCAAGTTCCACAATCTTCCTTCTAGAATCCTTAACTAGAAAGGAAAATGACTGACTTTGAGAGAAATATGAAAAGATACATGAAGAACTAAGATTCTCTCATGCAAACTGTACAGAGGCTAGAGGTTCAAATGAGCCATTAGCCACTCCACAGAATGAGAGACAAAAGGGTACCTTACCTAGTCAGCCAATAATGAATACTAGGAATTCTCAACAAGCTCATTTGGTTGAGGATCCATCTTTGGATCAATGTAATGTTGTTCATATATTGCAGTCGGGAAAGAAAGTTGATAATCAAGTGTCAACACCAACCAATCCCATTCAGCACAACTACAATCAAGCATCCACCTCATCTAATCCCACTCCTCCCAAATCTGACGAATCTGAAACAGATAAGTCAACCAATCAGTGCACCAGCCTATAGTACCATTTCCTAATAGGCTGAAAAGCAACAAGCAAAATCCACACATGGATAAGATAATTGAGATCTTCAATCAAGTGAAGATAAATGTGCCACTTCTTGATGCCGTCCAACAAGTCCCATCCTATACTAAGTTTCTTAAGGACATGTGCACCAAAAAGAGAAAGACTAATGTACCCAAAAAGGTCTTCTTAGCCACTAACATTAGTGAGTTACTGTCGGGTTCGATCCCTGTCAAGTACAAGGATACAGATTGTCCCACCATTTCTTGCACCATAGGACAAGCTAAGATTAGTCATGCACTTCTTGACTTGGGGGCAAGTATCAACTTGCTCCCATTCTTAGTTTATCAACAACTCGGGTTGGGCGATCTTAGTCCAACTCGAGTCACTATCCAACTGATTGACCGTTCAGTGAAAGTTCCAAAGGGAGAAATTAATGATGTCCTTATCTGGGTCAGGGAGTTTATTTACCCTATTGATTTCATAGTTCTAGAGACAGAACCTGTGTCCAATTCTAGGGCTCAAACTCCTGTTATCTTAGGGCGACTATTCCTTACTACTGCCAATGCTATCATCAATTGCAGGAATGGGTCTATGAGGTTAACCTTTGGGGACATGACTAGAGAAGTCAATGTCTTCAACCTAGGAAAACAACCCCGTGATGTTGAGGACCAAACATTTGAAGTCAACCTCATTGAGAACTTAACAAGTGAACACAGGGAAGAATTGGAACTAGAAACTTAGTGTGACTTCTGGTTAGAGTCTAACGACTTTAATCTTGATCAGTTTGTTGAGTCTGCTGTGAATTGGGCCTCGAACCCTATTTCAGCAAATATGGAGCCAACAAATGTGATCCATCCATCCAGTGAGCCTTCCTCTTCCTTAGAATTGAAAGCCTTACCTGCGTAACCCAAGTACGTCTATCTAGGAGAACAAGAAACCTTTCCTGTCATCATTGCCTCCCATTTAAACGATGGGCAAGAAGAAGATCTTAAAGCAATACTAAGAAAACATAGGGAAGTCATTGGTTGGACTATGACCGATATAAAGGGATTGAGTCCAGCTATAGTTCAACATCACATTCATCTTAATGAAGATGCCACACCTAAAAGAGACCCGCAGTATAGGTTAAACCCTATAATGCAAGAGGCTGTTCATGCTGAAATTGTGAAACTCTTAGACAATGGGATAATATATCCCATTTCTGATAGCCAATGGGTCAGTCCTGTCCACACGGTTCCTAAGAAATCCGGTTTCACCGTAGTAAAAAACGAGAACAAAGAGTTGGTCCAAACTCGACTTCCTATGAAGATCCGAGTTTGCATTGACTATAGGAAACTTAATGCTGCAACTCGTAAGGACCATTTTCCACTCCCCTTCATTGATTAAATACTTGAACGTTTGGCGGGCCATGAGTATTACTGTTTCTTGGACGGTTACTCAGGGTATAATCAGATTTCTATTGCTCCTGAGAACTAAGAAAAGACTACGTTCACATGTCCATTTGAGATATTTGCTTATAGTCGAATGCCTTTCGACTTGTGCAATGCCTCAGCAACATTTCAACATTGCATGTTGAGTCTTTTTTCTGATATGGTTGAACGATTCTTAGAAATCTTCATGGATGATTTCTCCATCTACGGAGATTCATTCACTCAATATCTCCACCATTTAGAACTTGTACTCCAACGTTGTGCTGAGAAAAATCTGACACTGAACTAGGAGAAATGCTACTTCATGGTAAAACAGGGAATTGTCTTCGGTCATGAAATCTCTAAGAAGGGAATTGAAGTGGATAGAGCCAAGATTGAGGTTATTGCTAAGCTTTCCATGCCTAAATATGTGATGGATATTCGATCCTTATTAGGACACGCCGGTTTTTACCGAAGATTTATCAAGGATTATAGTAAGATTACTAGACCGTTGACGGATCTGTTAGCTAAGGACGTGTCCTTCACTTTCGATGCTGAATGTATGAATTCTTGGGAGAAGTTTAAGAGAGAGCTTATTTCTGCACCAATCATGTTTGCACCAGATTGGTCTAAGCCGTTCGAAATCATGTGCAATGCTTCTGATTTTGTCATAGGCGCTGTCCTAGGACAACGCATTGATAACAAGCAGCACGTGATTTACTACTCTAGTAGGACTCTCAACGATGCTCAATTGAACTACACTACTACTGAGAAGGAATTCTTAACAGTAGTGTTTGCCTTAGAGAAATTTTGTCCCTACCTACTAGGGTCCAAAACCACCTTTTTCACCGATCATTCTGCGCTTAGGTACCCCATGATGAAGAAGGATGCCAAGGCCCGACTCATTCGTTGGATCCTCCTTCTTCAAGAATTCGATCTCGAGATTCGAGACAAGAAAGGCGTAAAAAATGTCATTGCTGACCATCTCTCATGAATTTCAAATTCTTCATGCAACGAATTGCCCATAAATGAGGACTTTCCTGATGAAAATCTCTTAGCTATCTTTAGGGAATCTTAGTTTACTGATATAGTGAATTACTTAGTCACAAACTAAACTCTATCTCATTGGTCCAAAAATGATATATACTGGTTCTTATCTCAAGTCAGGTGATTCTTTTGGGAGGAACCGTATCTTTTTAAGTACTGTTCTGACTAAATTATTAGGAGATGCATTCCCGATGAAGAGGTTAAGAGTGTTTTATCCTTTTTTCACGAACTTGCATGCGGTGGACACTTTGGTCCCCGCAAGACTGCTGAAAAAGTGCTACAAAGTGGGTTCTATTGGCCTACTTTGTTCAAAGATGCTTATGAATTTTACAAGACGTGCCCTAGATGCCAGATGGTAGGAAGGATCTCAAAACGAGATATGATGCCCCTCAACTCAATTCTAGAAATAGAACTCTTTGATGTCTGGGGCATCGACTTTATGGGTCTATTTCCTAACTCATTTGGAAACCAATACATATTGGTTGCTGTGGACTATGTGTCCAAGTGGGTAGAAGCCATTCCTAGTAAAACTAATGACAACAAAGTTGTCATAAAGTTTTTGAAAGAGAACATTTTATCACGCTTCGGAACCCCTCGTGCTATCATCAGTGATAATGACACTCACTTTCACAATAGATTCTTTGAAGCTCTTATGCGAAAGTATATCATAACTCACAAGTTGTCCACACTTTATCATCCTCAAACCAGTGGGCAGGTTGAGATTTTCAATAGACAAGTCAAGCTTATCTTGGAGAAGACTGTGAACCAAAACTGGAAAAATTGGTCCACAAAACTTGTAGATGCCCTGTAGGCCTACAGGACCACTTTCAAGACGATTCTAGGGATGTCTCCTTATAGGTTAGTCTATGGGAAAGCTTGTCACCTACCCGTTGAGTTAGAGCACCGGGCCTTATGGGCAATCAAACAGTTGAATTTCGACTTGACTAAGGCGGTGACCTTCGAAAATTACAAATTTTCGAATTAGAGGAGTTGAGAAATGAGGCCTGTGAAAATGCTAAGATCACTAAAGATAGAGTTAAGATTTTTCATGATAAATATATCATAAGAAAAACTTTTGTCCCTGGACAAAAAATCTTACTCTATAATTCTAGACTTCATCTTTTTCCAGGAAAATTAAAATCAAGATGGACTGGGCCATTTGTTATAAAAACCGTGTTTCCACATGGTGCTGGAGAGATTAGTGACACCAATAATTGAAATAACTTTAAGGTAAATGGTCAACGCTTTAAACCTTTCTTAGAATCGGTATCGATAAATGAAACCTCTATGGGTCTTTTCGACCCAGTGTATCGGTAGCTTTCCTCTTTTTCATTTTATTTCATGCATCTATACATTTCTTTCATACATTGGGGACAGTGCATGAGATAAGTGTGGGGGAGGGCTCTAACATGACTAATATAACTAAAAAAATATGAAGAAAACAAAGGAAAAAATATATATATATGGGGGAAATTTTTTTTGAAAGGAAAGAACAATATTTTGATATATTTTTGTAAGAAATTAAGTCAATTTTAAGGAATAAGAAAATAATAATTAGGATTTCTTATACTTGGTCAAAATAAGATAACTTGTTTGATTTTCAGGGTTAGGAAGAAAATTGATGAAAGTAATTTAGTCTTGATCTTTACCTTGAAGAAATATGCACACTTTATACACTTACACACTTAGGGTTCAAAGACAAAAAATTCTTATGCCTTACCAAAAAAGGAAAAAATATATATATATGCAAATCTAATTATTGATTATCTAGGTGCTTTGGCCTAAGCAAGCCTTGGTATTTATGCAAAAGATAATTAGATAAGTTTAAAAAAATTATATATATATATATATATATATATATATATATATATATATATATATATATAAATCCTCTGATTAAGCTGGGTATTTGTGCCCCATGAAGCATAAGTATTCACGCCTAAAAGGGGTACATTTTATAAAAAAAATCCTTGGTTTCGTGGCCTTGTTTGCTCAATTGTTTAAGTCCTTAGGGGTATTTTTCTCACCTGGTGCCCTAAAACTGTCCGGTTTGGGTGTCACCGACTAAAGGCTCGTTACATGGGCCGATTAGAAAGCCTAATGGAATTGAGGAATAAATACCACCAAAAATAAATATAAATAAGATATAAGAGTTAATGTTAAAGAACCCTTAGTCAAACTTCACGGTCACGAAGGTGCATATGACTCAGGGTAAAATAATAGACTAGATGAAAAATAAAATTTGACTCCTTACTTTGATTGACGACATGTTTTTGAATAGAGACTAAGTTTAGGAATGAAAAGTTTGATATTCCTATAACTTATATATTACTTGAACTCTTACAAATATACTTCAAATATTTTCTCCTTTCAAAATGCTTTTCGAAAATACTAACATTTTTTCCTCTTTCTTTAAGGATTTTGTGGGTGCAATCCACTGAAAACCTCACGAGACAAAACTCATCCTCTAGGGATAACCTACAGGTTTAACGGCTTATTGCACATGCTCAGTGCAATCGAGTGACCTACGGAAGTGGTCTAATAATCAATTAGGATTAGTTTTGATATTTTGCTCGAGGGCGAGCAAAAGATAAGTGTGGGGGTGTGATCGGTCACATATATTGCATATTTATTGTCACATTATCATGTTTATTATCTAAATAAATCATATTAATAAGTCCTATTTTTCTTTTTAAAATGCAGGCCCATTGCTAAAGGATAGGAAAGAGAAACGAGCCCAAAAGCCCATCAAATTCTGATTTAATTCAGAATTAATTTGAAATCAGGAAATCAGGGCAGGTCATGGCAAATCAGAGAAGTTGAAAATCAGTTGAAATGAATTTTCCTAAATTAAGTGGTTAAAGCCAAAGATTAAAGGCTGTTTCGTCAAATCCTAGAGCTGAAATGGGAAAACCAGCGGAGATAAAGTCAGAACACCAAACGAAAGAGACCCACCAACCTGGTGTGGCCACCTGGCCACACCAAGGCCGCATTTCTGCGGCTTGCTAGGTTCTATTGGGGGAGCGTTTGCTCCCCTATCTTCGTACGCCCTCCCTCGTTTGGTTTTGCCTATAAATACTGTATTTTTTAGAGGAAAAGGGACCGGAAAATAGTTTAAGTTTTTCTCTATTTTTAAGGTTTAGGCTCTTTGTTAGATAGTATAGAAGTTGCATCTCTGTTTTACAATTTGTAATTCGGTTCAAATACCAGTGAGAGAGAGGAATTGAATGATTGTAATCTGAAGATTGAAGTGACATCAATAAAGGATCAAGCTTTCTCTTCTTCCACTCCAATTCATGGTATGACTTGCTTTATTTACATGTATTATTTTTCATCTTCCATGAGTAGCTAAATTTGTTTTCTGGGCTCACTATTGTTCCTCTTTTTGATCCCTCTTCTTTTTGAATGGTTTTGATGTAAAGACCCAATGGAGTCATGTGCATGCCCGAACTAAGCCTTTCTTCTTTGAAAGTGTTCTTGAAGGCACATGAGGATGGGTTTGAATTTCTAAATTCCTACTTCTTTTAAAAACATCACTTGAACTTGTTTTTATTTCATACTTGAAAGACTTGATGATTTAACATTCAATTCAAAATGATTTCTTAAAGAAAAGAGTTAATTTTTCCAAACTATCTTATTTGCTTTACTTAAAACTTTCTAAAACTCAAGCTTAAGTTTATGCCTATGATCAAGTTGAGGCACTAAGAATTTCAAGAGAAGAACACATTGTTGAGTAGTGAGATAGTGAGCCCAGATTTTCTTCTTATATTAAAAACAACAAATCACTCTTCAAGTTTTTTAAATCACCTTTTCCAAAGCCTTCTCTAAGTTTGCAATTTTTCTTTTAATCATATCCCTTTTCTCCATTCTCTTTTTCAATTTATAAAAAAAGAAAGACACTAACTCAATTTTTTGTTACTTAACTAAAATACCAAAAAGCTTCTATCGCATTCCTCCTCGTGGACACAACCCGTTAGCCCAAAGCTACACGGTAATTCTTATCACTTTCAAACTTCAATCACCCTTAGCCTCTGAACTCCCTCTTATTTGACCGACCCTTTGTGGTCGCCCTTAGACCCTCAAGGTCTCTCATACTCCGCCTGATAGGCGAGCTTAGCACTCAGTGCTTTACCGCTAACTCCGTCCGAGCGTAGTTACACCGTGAGCATGACTTCTCCACGCGTGGTAGCATGGCGTTCATACTCTTACTTCGCCGTGTGTGTAGCTGCGCCGTGAATGGTAACCATGCCGAGCATGATCATCTAGAGCTGTACGCTAGCTTTGCTCTAGGCTGTCTTAGCTCCGCTTGAATGTCCGCTTGTTTGCTCGCTAACTTTATTCCGCTTTGCACGGTCTTCGGACTTAGCTTTGAAAAGCACATCTAGAGGGGGTGAATAGGTGTACTTGCTAATCTAGAAACTAAATGCGCTAAATGCGGAAGCTAATGCAAATTTTGCAATCACACTTAATACAACCAACAAGTGTAGCCGAATTCCCCGTGAAGGGCTCTGGACTAACTCCTCTTGATTCCCCTTAAATGGGTTGAGGTGCTATGTGAAGCTCTTGTGGTTAAGTACAAGTGAGGCACACACAAACAAGCCAAGCATATAAGGATGATAAGCAATATGAAATAATGCAAGGCAACACAAGCAATATGAATGATATGAATGAAGAATGATGCTTTGCACAAATGTAAAGAGAGAGAGAGTTGAGAGACAATGGATCAAACGCTAACAACAAGATATGTTTCGAGGTTCGAGCACCTAGCTCTACATCCCCGCCTACACCACCGTGTAGGATTTCCAATCCACTATCTCCCACCGAGGGAACCTCTACCGAAGAGGATTTGTAACAACAAAGGGAGTACTGAACTCCACTCTCAAACACCGCCTCACAACCGAGGGGTAGGCCCGTAGCCAATACAACAACCACAAACACCTCTACCGAAGAGGGTTTACAAACCAAACTCCACCTCTCACTAGAGGGAGCAAACACCAAGCCTCAACCTCTACCAAAGAGGGAGCAAATCAATCACCCGATCAACCTCTACCAAAGAGGGATACAACAAAATCAAGGGTGTACAACAAGTGGTTTCTTTCAACCACGAACAATCTCTCTTTCTTTTCTCTTTTTCCACATAATAAAAGATCCTAATAGATTAGGATAGATGATAGCTCAAGTGTGGAATCAAGGTGTTTTGGAAATCAAATAGCAAAGAAAAATCCTTGGGAAAAACACTTGCAATATGATAGAAATGAAGATCTAAAGCAATATCCCAAAAACCTATTTTCTTTGAATTTTTCAAACCCTTGAAAACAATAAAGATGAAATCTTTGAGGCTCTAAAACACTTAAAAACTTATTTTTAAAACCAGAGAGTAGGGAATTTTTGCTCTTGAAAATCTTATCAAAACAGCCCAAGAGTTGGGGTATTTATAGCCCCAAAACAAAACTAGCCGTTAGGCTGATGTGGCAGCCTGACAGGCTTGGTGGTCGGCCACCCGGTCGACCGCCAATGGTCAAAAATGTGACCGTTGGGCAAACCCGGTCGACCCAAATAAACAGAGAGTAGAGCTCTCTGATCCGATCGACCGCCCGGCCGACCGTCCCTGTGGCTGCCAAACGTGCACAGGCTTGTGCATGTCGGTCGACCGCAAGGGTCGACCGCCTTAGGTGATGTCGACCCGTGCGGTCGGCCGACCTGGCCTGTCAGCCACAAAACAGGGCAGAAAAACATAAGTTAAAATATTTTTAAAAATTCTTTTATCTCTTCTAAAATTCCATAAAACTTGTTTTAACATTTTGTATTAAAACACAAACTTATGATAACAATTTCAAGACATATATCAACATATTCAAATCATTTTTGTGTCTTGTAAATTTTATCAAAAACCAACACTTGTATTTTATCAAACTTGATTTTTCAATACATGAATAAGATAGTCAAAATAAGTTTGTATAGGAAGTGTAAGCATGTATGTATAACTAGAATACATCTACTATACATATAAACAATGTAAACTTGTTTTGATCAATCTATTCATGAAAACACATATCGGTTAAACTAAAAACCGAAAAACCAATATCCAAACATAAAACTTGTATGTGTTGTGCACTTGAGCATATCAACTATACTAAGCTTTACAAATGGATCTAAACACACTAAACTAAATTAGGATACCTAAGTCTTCTTGACGATCTTCATCTTCAAGACGACTCGGTCCAAAACTCCATCCATGAGCTAGGCAAAGTGTGATCTTGATGCTTGAGCCCTAGAAACACCATGTGACGGCTTCCAAACTCCTCTTTGTGAAGCAATCACCAACTAATATCTTGCTTAATGATCTGAAACTAAAATCACAAGATTATTAGTAAACATAACTACATGAGTTAATCATCATCAAAACTAGGGTGGAAGGCCTTTGGGCCAACCATCTCCCCCTTTTTGATGATGACAAAACTTATGGAGTTATATATGCATGGATTAAAGTTAAGCTTCAAGGAAGCTCCCCCTTAACTCATGCATAAACAAATAAACATAATGAATATACAATGAATGCTCTTAAACATGAATGCATACATAGATATGCATAAACAACAAAAGGTTCTAGATACCAATGAAATGTTCAAAAACAAAACATGCTCTAGATACCAATTAAAATTAAACTAAATTAAACTTAAGATATGCAAAACATAAACATGCATATATAAACCAAAATACTTCTCCCCCTTTTTGTCAATCATCAACAAAGGGGTAAACACTCAAAACAAAACAAAATTTTCTCACCCTTTTTAATACAAAGAAACAACCTTCGATGAGGGGTAAAAACAAAACCAAATCAACAAATCTTTCTCCCCCTTTTTGTTCGAAACAAAATCAATAAAAGGTTGAAAACAAGAAAAACAATATTCTCCCCCTTTTTGTCTTAAAACAAAAACAAAGTCAATTAGGGGTGCCAATCAATTAAGGTACCAATTGAAAATATGTCAAAGAATAGCATCTTGATACCAATTGAAAGGAAATAAATAAAAAATATTGATATCAATTTTAAACAAAACATATGAGAATCTTGATACCAATTGAAATTAAACATAATGAATTTTGAATGTCTAAACAAAAATTTTGATACCACTTGTAAATATTTTTCATTTTGAACATATGTTACCAAATTTAAATTTACAGTCATAAAGTATGGGAGTACAAATATCAATTGAAAGACAAAATCAAATTTTCTCCCCCTTTATGGAATACCAACTAAAACAATGCGTAGGCTTGATACCAATTTAAAATAATCAATTAAAACAAAATTGAAGCTCAAGCTTAGCATAAACACAAGATTTTGTGCTTAAAGATATAGGGATATGATAAGCACAAATAAAACATATATATGTATGAAAAATAGATACCAATAAAAATTGATATTCTTGGAATAGAAAGCATACATACATACAAACATATATGAGTATACAAGAAAGGTCAAAATTGATACCAATTGAAAGTATTCAATGATACCAATTGAAATAACAATAAGATCAAGTGTATACATCATATAACTACCTCCCAATCATGGTTCAAGTTTTAAATGATTTTCATTTTAAAGCATTCATGAACATGATCTCCCATCCATCCTCCCATTGAAGGTAGGGGCTTTCAAAAATAGATTTGAAAATGTAGTATGTTTGAAAAACTCTACCAAATGAAGAATACCGTAACTAGTTAAATGGAAAATCTTTTAAACTAGTACGAAATCCTTCAAGTAAGGAATAAAACTAAATTATTTTTCATAAAATACATGTAAATCACATAGCACTTAAAACACTCAATATTCAATAAAGTCCATACATGCTCATGAAAACATACTCATGAGAAATATCTTAAAAAAATGGTGAGTATACAAGTAATGTGTGACATGGCATTATGAAATTTCCAATTAAGCTCAAAATTCCTTGAAACAATGAAAACATGAAAATCATCAAAACTATTTAATCTTCAAGGTATATGTATGTCCTATACAAATTAAGGTGTACATACATATCCAAACACAACGAGTCCACAAAGATATATGCATGAAGGCACGTGGCTCAAAAGGATGTATATGTATAACAATAATTTGGATAAAATGGACATATACATGAAGTTAAACATATAAACATAAAACAATTCCAAAAGGGAATACAAGTTTAAAATGTATGGATCATCAAAACTAGACTATACTAGCACATCTAATGGGTTCAAATACGCATTCAAGCTCAAACATATATAGATCTATTTGTGGCCCACTATATGCACAAATATACACCTAGTTTTTGAATGAAACTAACATCTAAACAAGTAATCTTAACATGAAGTATCAAAACACGATAAAAATCAACATGATAAACAAAATCATGATTATTATGAATGTCCACATGTTATTAGAAATATGATATACGCAATAGCAACCATATAGTGAGAACACAAAAGAATTTATCCATATTAAACATGGTGTCTCAAAATAACTAAACATGTATATTACTAATCTAATAAGCATGGCATTTTCATAGTAATCAACAAACATCAAAACATGCTATGAAAGATAAACATGGAAAGCATGTAAACATAAGGAGTTAGAGATTCGATACCAAAAACAATGAGGGCACCGCTCTAGTTCTCCAAACCAAGGTGGTCCTCCCACCAAACTTTCCTTGAAAGTGATGCATCCAAATAATATCCTTTAAGTACGGAACGCATCCACTCCAAGGTACCGCTACTCTCATGTCATGTGAGAGCCCACACCTACATCAAAAACAATAGGGGTGGTCTTTGGTACCCATATCTTATTGGGTCCATAGGGGTTAGTACCGTCTCTAACCCAAACAAACTTCTTTGCTAAATTTGAAACATGTAATCTATCATAACAAAATTTAGCAAGGTGGCCCATACGTCCACAATGTGTACAAGTGTACACATGAGCATACTTGTGATGGTGTATCCGTGTGGAGCATGTGTATGCCGTGGAGGGTGTGCATGCATAAAGGATGGAACTTGTTTCTTTCGAACCAAGGTTTCCAAACGAGAGTGGTTCATGGCACATTGCTCATAGTGGAGCCCAAATAATCCATTTTCTTCTTAATTAAATTTATATCATTTTCAATCAAAGAAGAAGTGGAGCATGCAATGGGTGAAGTGTGTGATACTACCCTAGCATGACAAACATGTGCATCAATCTTGTTTTTCAAAGAAACATTTTTATTTAAACAAATTTCTAATTCTTTTGAAATAAAATCAATTTTTATTTTCAAAGAATTATTTTCTTTTACAACAAATTCAATTTTTGAAGACAAAACTTTATTTTTCTTCAAAACATTTTCACAATCATTTTTATTTTTCAACAAATCATTTTCTTTTAGTGCAAGATCTAGTTGAGATCTCAATGAATCCCTTTCATTATAGACCTCAACCTTCTCTTGCAAAACACAATCAAGTTTAGAAGACAATTTTTCATTTTCTTTAATTAAAGCAAAAGTCTTCTTTTTCAACAAATTATTTTTCAATTAATTTTCACAAACTATAGATAGTTCTTCATTTAAAGAATGGGGATTAACAAAATCATTTGAAGAACTAGCACAATCATTACTATCTAGTTGAGATTCCGAAAGTACCTCAAGGGAGTCATTCCCTTGGACCATATAGCATTGTTGTGGCTCGGATTCATCTCCACTAGATTCCTCTTCTTGTTGGATAGGCGTTTGAAGCTTGGAGGTGGTGGTTGTTGTCAACTTGTTCCACACTGCAATGCGGAATCAAAGTTAGAAGCAAGCATAAGATATTCTTTATTTAATGTGCTTCTAATGGCCTCAAGGGCTTGTGCATTGGCCCCTATATGATTGCGGTCACCAAGATAACATCTCTTAGTAGCGGTAAGGAAAACATGCAATCCTAGGGTCTTCAAATAGCTACTCATCATAACCTTCCAAATCTCAAGTCTAGAAATGTCAAACATAGGAGGGCTATCCTTGAGGGCAAACTAAATGTGTGCAAACAAACAAATGCAAATAAGATTAGCCTAAAATGAGGATCTTTAACTCTAGGTTGTTAGACCCAAAATCAGAGCACTTGGCTCTGATAACAACTGAAAAAGCACACCTAGAGGGGGGTGAATAGGTGTACTTGCTAATCTAGAAATTAAATGCGCTAAATGCAGAAGCTAATGCAAATTTTGCAATCACACTTAATACAACCAACAAGTATAGTCGAATTCCCGTGAAGGGCTCTGGACTAACTCCTCTTAATTCCCCTTGAATGGGTTGAGGTGCTATGTGAAACTCTTGTGGTTAAGTACAAGTGAGGCACACACAAACAAGCCAAGCATATAAGGATGATAAGAAATATGAAATAATGCAAGGCAACACAAGCAATATGAATGATATGAATGAAGAATGATGCTTTGCACAAATGTAAAGAGAGAGAGAGAGAGAGTTGAGAGACAATGGATCAAACACTAACAACAAGATATGTTTCGAGGTTCGAGCACCTAGCTCTACATCCCCGCCTACACCACCGTGTAGGATTTCCAATCCACTATCTCCCACCGAGGGAACCTCTACCGAAGAGGATTTGTAACAACAAAGGGAGTACCGAACTCCTCTCTCAAACACCGCCTCACAACCGAGGGGTAGGCCCGTAGCCAATACAACAACCACAAACACCTCTACCGAAGAGGGTTTACAAACTAAACTCCACCTCTCACTAGAGGGAGCAAACACCAAGCCTCAACCTCTACCAAAGAGGGAGCAAATCAATCACCCGATCAACCTCTACCAAAGAGGGATACAACAAAATCAAGGGTGTACAACAAGTGGTTTCTTTCAACCACAAACAATCTCTCTTTCTTTTTCTCTTTCCATAAACAAAAGATCCTAATAGATTAGGATAGATGATAGCTCAAGTGTGAAATCAAGGTGTTTTGGAAATCAAATAGTAAAGAAAAATCCTTGGGAAAAACACTTGCAATATGATAGAAATGAAGATCTAAAGTAATATCCCAAAAACCTATTTTTCTTTGAATTTTTCAAACCCTTGAAAACAATAAAGATGAAATCTTTGAGGCTCTCTAAAACACTTTAAAAACTTATTTTTAAAACCAGAGAGTAGGGAATTTTTGCTCTTGAAAATCTTATCAAAACAGCCCAAGAGTTGGGGTATTTATAGCCCCAAAACAAAACTAGCCGTTAGGCTGATGTGGCAGCCTGACAGGCTTGGCGGTTGGCCGCCCGGTCGACCGCTAACGGTCAAAAATGTGACCGTTGGGCAAACCCGGTCGACCGCCCGGTCGACCCAAATAAACAGAGAGTAGAGCTCCCTGGTCTGGTCGACCGCCCGGCCGACCGTCCCTGTGGCTGCCAAACGTGCACAGGCTTGTGCACGTCGGTCGACCGCAAGGGTCGACCGGCCTTAGGTGCGGTCGACCCGTGCGGTCGGCCGACCTGGCCTGTCAGCCACAAAACAGGGCAGAAAAACATAAGTTAAAATATTTCTAAAAATTCTTTTATCTCTTCTAAAATTTCATAAAACTTGTTTTAACATTTGTATTGAAACACAAACTTGTGATAACAATTTCAAGACATATATCAACATATTCAAATCATTTTTGTGTCTTATAAATTTTATCAAAAACCAACACTTGTATTTTATCAAACTTGATTTTTCAATACATGAATAAGATAGTCAAAATAAGTTTGTATAGGAAGTGTAAGCATGTATGTATAACTAGAATACATCTACTATACATATAAACCATGTAAACTTGTTTTGATCAATCTATTCATGAAAACACATATCGGTTAAACTAAAAACCAAAAAACTAATATCCAAACATAAAACTTGTGTGTGTTGTGCACTTGAGCATATCAACTATACTAAGCTTTACAAATGGATCTAAACACACTAAACTAAACTAGGATACCGAAGTCTTCTTGACGATCTTCATCTTCAAGATGACTCGGTCCAAAACTCCATCCATGAGTTAGGCAAAGTGTGATCTTGATGCTTGAGCCCTGGAAACACCATGTGACGGCTTCCAAACTCCTCTTTTTGAAGCAATCACCAACTAATATCTTGCTTAATGATCTGAAACTAAAATCACAAGATTATTAGTAAACATAACTACATGAGTTAATCATCATCAAAACTAGGGTGGAAGGCCTTTGGGCCAACAAGCTTCGGGTTCTTTATTAGCTCTGTCAGGGGACGAGTTTAGCGCTCATCGTCTTACAGCTAACTCGTTCGAGCTTAGCTTCGCCACATGCGTAGCCAGGCATTCATACGCAGCTTCGCCGCGAGCGTGGCTTCATCACATGTTAGTAGAGCATTCATATGCTGCTTCACCGTGTGCGTTTGGCTTCGGTGCGAGTGTGTCTTCGCAGTGAGTATTAGCTGGACATTCATACGTAGCTTCACCAAGAGCGATAGCCTCACCTAACGCTTTAGTGTTTAAAGCTGCACGCTAACTCCGCCCGTAGCTAAGCTTTGTCGAGTCCCCGACGTAATGCCCACACGGCCTGGTTTTGCTCCAGTTTGACCAAGTCCCACATGAATAATTAAATAAGTTAACTATTATTCTTTTCTCGATGGTTGTGAAGAGTTTGAAATCCTTATTTGTACTATTTTTCAAAAACTGTATTATTTTTCTGTATTTGTACTGATAACCTGTATTGATATTGATTCTTGTATTATGCTACATGACAGTTGATATCTGTTATGCTAGTTACTTGACATGTTGATCACTTGTCATGACTGGTCACTTAACACCTGACACCTGCATGTTATCACTTGACACCTGTATGTAATTACCCGATACCTGTCATACTCTCACTTGACTTATGATTATCACATTACGGGAATGTAATAACTGTTATTCTGATATAGTCTAGTACACCTGTAGTCCTGATACACCTGTACCTGACATGCTCTTGCTATTCCCGTAAGCTGATAATTATGCATAATATACTATAAAAGGGACAACTTGCACCGGGTAAGGAGAAAACTGATAGAATTCAATTTGTCATTACGTTTACAATGGTTTAGGTATATTGTGCAATTAAAACTTCGGTTCTACCTGTGGGCCTCCAAGTGTTCTGAGGGGTGCGCTCACACCCTACCTTATATTTGTATACACCTCTTCCCAAGGGCATATTAATATGACCCTTCCCCTTCGCTTCATGGCAAATATCAGCTTAGCAACTGAAACACCCTTGACCGTGGTCCTGGGTAGGCACGAGACCCATTGTAAACATAATTCGTTGGTCTCATCATCAGTTTTCAGTAACTAATCTTGACTTACTCATATATGGATGTATGAGTGTTGAAATGTACACCAGGACACATACCTAGATATATGAGTCGGGTGAGTTATAAAAATAAAATATTAATTAATAATTCGCTATATTGTTTTGCAATTCAGGTTGTATCCACTCGGATTACGGTGACATGGGACATAAGGTATATATATGAGGATTTTTTTTGCATTATTCTTTCGACGTACTAATCTCATGAAACCGTAAACTAGCCTTGTACAACTAATTTTGCCCACATTCGATTTTATTGATTTTATCAGTTTTATTGATTTTATGTTGTTTTCTTGTTTAGAAGACAACTCGGTTGTATGAACTCATGCTACAGTGACGTGAGGTATAGGGTATACATATGAGGATTTTCTTATTTGGATTATTCCTTCAATGTTCTTATCTCACAGATCTGTAAATTGGGCTTGCACAACTAGTTTTACCATATTTATATTTTTTGATGCCTCACTGTCTGCTCATGTGTGTCTGCGCTCACGACACGATTTTCAATACATGCTTTTCGATGTGGATTTAGTGATACACGTGTGCTTGTTTATGCATGCCACTTATCACTTGTTAGGTAGCTTTCTGACTTCTCTGGACTTACATGTCTAGATCCTGGAGCTTGGACTGTGGTAAGACTTCCTATTGATTAGAGTTGCGCAGCGGTAGCATAGTGAATCAGCGGTAGACCTTCTGGGGTCTATTCCTTCTAGATCCCTGCTCGGGTCTCAGGTTTCCTCTTCGTAACTCATAAGCACCTTTTGTACTATTCATACTTGTATATCTCTTTATATTCTTTCTTTTGTGCCATCTATGATATAATCTCCTTGTAATATTATGTCACATCCTGTGATAACTTTATAATTGTACTCTTATGTTGAAATGTATAATGCATCAGGACTTTCATACTTTGATTCTTGCATGTACTGATCCTTACATATATATGTGAGGGTATTTTCGCCTTGCGTATATACGTCGCAGTAACATCTCCGTACTCACAGGATCGGGGCATTTTCCCTCACATATATATGCTAAGCATCAGTACATGTAAGAATCAGAGTTCGGCAATACGTGATGCATCATACATTCTAACATATGAGTACAATTATATTGTTATCACCAGATGTGACTCAATATTACAAGAATATTACATCACCGATAGGCGCAATTATGAGAATACAAAGAGATATAAAAGTATGAACAGTATAAAGGACATTCACGAGTTACAAAAAGAAAACTCAAGAGACAAGTAGGGGGCCTTAAGGGATAGTGCCTCAGACGGTTTGCCGCTGCTCCACGCTACAACTGCGCTACCCTGATCAGTAACCCAGAGAATCCATAAACTCCAATCTTCGAGATCTGGACATGAGGAGCCAGGTGAGTCAGAACTCCCCAATGAGTGGTGTGGTGAATGCCAAGTGGCGTGCAAGGATAAGCACACGCGTATCGATAAATCTGAATCAAAAGAGCATGTATTAAAAATCATGTCATGAGCACAAGCATACAAGAGCAGGCAGAAAGATAGTGAATGTAACGAACAGAGAACATGTATGGTATAATATGATAACAGCAGGAGACTAGTGGTATAGAACACAAGTGATAAGACAGAATGTAAGCAGTTATAATATAATAATAATAATAAACATCAAACCAGAAATCCGAAATAAAACTTAATGAAAGCAAACGACAAAACATACAATTAATTATTAGTTGCCATCTTTTATTATTATTAATCCTACCTAGATGATCCCAGCATACATATATCCACATCTAAGTAAAGTAAGGTTGTTATTGAAAACCAAGGGGGTATCAACGAACAATGTTTACTGTGGGTCCCGTGCATGCCCGGGACCATGGTCCAGGGTGTTTCGTTGCTGGTGTATGGAACCAGCCGCAAGTGATACAGGGAGTCTTATAGGATGCCCTTTTCAAGATGGTACCAAGAAAGAGGAAGCCAGCGCTCCCCTCAATCACCTGGAGGCCCTCAAGTTGAACTAAAAGATTTAGTTGCACAATATACCTAATACAACTGTAAACATGAACATATATTGATATCTATAAGTTTTTCCGATCCGATGTAAGTTGTCTCATTTTATAGTTTATTAGATAATTATCAGATTACGGGAATGAACATGAACATAATAGGTTCAGGAGTAACATGAGTACATACATAATAGGAGTACTTGCATAACAAGAGTACTTATCAGGAGATTGGTACTACATTCTCTTAAGGTGATAATCATTAGTCAAGAGTTAAACATGACAGGTAACAGATGTTAATGTGTAGATAACAAGTGATCAAGCAGGTGGTAGGTGATAAGTGATACCATAACAGGAGGCAGGTGACAAGTAGTAGCATGCAGGAGTCAGGTATCAAGTAATAACATGTCAAGTGTTAACATATCAAGCATGTACATGGCAAGTGATAGAGTAAGAGCTGAGCAAGCTGAAGGCACGGACAGCGAACAATATTTTGTCACTAAAGCGCTTGACGGAGTTACTGGGACGATTTGGCTTAAGATGCGAGTAGAAAATCTAGCAGCATCCTGCTTAGGTGAATCTAGTGAATAAAGCGCTGAGCGCTAAACATGCCTATCCAACTATCAGGCGATACTAAAAACATAGCCGTTAATAAACCTCAGAGAGGTTAAGCCCGGAGGCTAAGCAATACGAGAACGTAGCTAAACCGTGCCTGAAGAGGTTACGCAATTAAGCTCAGCTCGCAGACACACGGTGTAGCTAGTAATGCCTAGGGAGTTCACGCAAAGCGGAAACATAGTAAGCCGCTCCAGACGAGGCTACGTAATTAAGCTCGGCTCGCAGTCACACAGCTTACCTATGACTTCGGTGGAGCTAGGAAACTCAGAGAGTTTAAGCCCGAAGGTTGAGAAATACGAGGACGTTTCTAAACCATACCTGAAGAGGTTACACAATTAAGCTCGGCTCGCAGACACACGGTGTAACTAGTAAAACCCAGGGAGTTCAAGCAAAGACAAAATATAGTAAGCCGCGCCTGACACGGCTACGCAATTAAGCTCGGCTCGCAGCCACACTACTTAGCTATGCCTCCGGCGAAGCTAAAAAAACCCGAAGTTTAAAGCCCGAAAGCTAAAGTGAAACCGCAGAGCAGTTAAGCCCAGAGGCTGAACGACCGGAAGGGTCGGCCACGCAATATAAAGCAGAAATAAATACATCACAAGCATGGTATATGTACAGGAAATAAATTATCCTACTACAAATATTCGTCACAGGCATAGTACATGCATAATCTTGGGCACTCGGCCACATACAAATATAAGGGCCCAGCCCAATACAAAATACGAATACAATATAAATACATGACAAAATATAAGTCGACCCGACGAAGCGGGGAAACCCAAAATGAGGTGAGGACCCTCGCCTAAATCTTCGAAAAAGCCATGAAGTCCAAATCCCATATATATTAAAATATAAATAAATATTTTTAGAGAGAGAAAGATAATAAAAGAGAGGAGAGAGAGAGGAGAGAGAAAGCAAGAGATAGAGGGAGAGCTAGAGAGAAAGAGCTAGAGAGCTAGTAAGAGGAAGAGATCTAGAGAGAAAGAGAGAGCTAGAGAGAAAGAGAGAGCTAGAGAGAAACAGAGGGAGAGAGAGACAGTAGAAAGAGAGAAACAAGGGGGAGAGAGATGAGAGAGAGAAAGATAGCTAAGAGAGAGTGACAGAGAACAAGAAGACAGAAAAGAAGGCTGTTGAACCCCTTGCCAAGCACAAGCCAGACCAGGGCCTGGCCTGGCTCTGCCTCTCCAGGCCGCAGCCAGGGAGGTATCAGGGAGGAGGCCGCGTGGCCGTTGTGGCCGGCGCAGGCAGGGGTGGCCGTCGTCCACCATAAGGAGAAAGAGGAGAGGTGATGGGTTTTAGTGGTGATGAGTGAAGGTGAAGATGGTGGTAGGAGGTCATTGTAGGGTGGAGTAGATAGAGAGAGGAGGGGTGGTGAAGATGAGGAGGTTGAGGTAGTGGAGATGGTAGAGGGAGTGGTGGTGGAGATGGTGGAGGTGGAAGAAGTGGTAGTGGATGGTGGTTGATTGAAGAAGGAGGAGGAGGAGGTTGTGGTAGTAGGTGGTGGTCAATTGAAGAAGGAGGAGGAGTAAGTGGTAGTGGGTGGTGGTTCCATAGGGTTGGCTCGCCGAAGGTGGAAGCGCTGGTGATGGTGCCCGGTTGAAGTGGAGAGAGGGAAAGAGAGAAGAAATTGGGGGGTGGAGGGGGAGAGAGAGAAAGAGATGGAGAGTGGGATCTGATAGAGAAATTGA
Source organism: Agave tequilana (assembly GCA_038442645.1). NCBI lineage: Eukaryota > Viridiplantae > Streptophyta > Magnoliopsida > Asparagales > Asparagaceae > Agave > Agave tequilana. The sequence goes on from JAVJIF010000069.1 coordinate 192,204, forward strand.
GAGATTAGGGGGAGAGAGAGAATTTAGAGCGGAAAGAGATGGGAGAGGGGAGGCGTTGTCGTTGGTTGCCAGGGGAAGAAGAAAGAAGGAGAAAAAAAAAGAAAGGAGATGAAAGAAAAAGAAGAGAAGAGAAGAGAAGAGAAGAGAAAAGGAAAAAGGGAAAAGAAAAAGAAAAGGAAAAAGAAAGGGAGTGATGGGAGGGAGATGGTGACTAGACCCATGTGGGGGGTGTGGGCGCAGGTGATTGGATGGAAAGAAAGAAAGAAAAGAAAAGATTCCAGAAATATCGACTATTCAAAAAAATCGCCAAAAATGCCTAGAGGTAGAAAATATCCTCCTGAGGACTAATATGAAATTAGTTTTTAGAAATAAAATCTTGTTTCCAAAATAAAAATCTTGTAATCTACTAGCGATACTCGCCGACACCAAATCTGGCTGAGTTCTGATAAATTCAGAAAATTCTTCAAAATACATTAAGATAGAAAATATAATTTTAAGAGATAATATGAAAATAGATTTTAAAAATTTGACTCCATTTATAAATTAAAAATGTTAAAATCGACCAGTGATACCGGTCAACACCAAAAGCGGTCAAACTTTGATAAATTCAGAAAAATCTCAAAAAATGCATTAAAATAGAAAATATAATTTTAAGAAGCAATATAAAAGTAAAATTCAGAAATTCAACTCTGATTGTAAATTAAAAATCCTAGAATCGGCCAGCGATATGGTCGACACTTATTTTGAAGATTTTATGAATTAATTCGGAAAATTTCAGAAAATCATGAAAAATCTAAAATATTGAAAAATGTTGTTTAAAACTGAAATCGATCAAATTTGACTTATCGAAAAGATTAAATTGAGTAATACACAAGGATCGGGTCTCTGGTTCAGATTAGGGCTGGCTCTGAATCCACAAATCTGGATTCACTGCAAAACGATCACATAAATATTCATAAAACAAACAATTACGGAAAGCAAATTAAAAAATACGATCACAAAATCAGAATACGCAACTAAGTATGTTTTCCGGGAGCGGGATGTTACATAAATGCATGATGTGTGTGTGGAACATGAGCATGGTCATAGTGTGTGGCGTGTTTAGCATATGTGTGAGCATTTTGTGCTTGATGAGAGTGGGCATGTGCAGTGTGATGAGTGTGAGCATGTGTAGCAAGAGAAACATGAACATGTTTTCTTAGAGCGTGTCTCTTTGGAAACATGGCCTCTAATCTAGCCTTATCAAAGTCACATTTCTTCAAAACATCACCCAAAGAGTTAATTTTAGTTTTCAAAATAAAAATCTCATTTTTATCAATTAAAAAAATTTATTTTACAAGAAACTTTGTATGTATCAAAATCTTTTTGTATAGATACAAGTGTAGAAGATAAAACATCTTTTTCTTTTGAAAGAGTGACAACTTGATTCTGAAGAATTTCATTTTCTTTTTTCATTTTTAAATATTTCTTCTTTAGAAAATCATAATTATTAGAAAGTTCTTCAAACTCATCTAATTCTTTCATTATTAATTCACAATCATCAAGTAATGGTTCGGATATTACCATGGGCGTGTTGTCATTAGCCATGAAACACATATGTGCCGTGTCCACCTCTACTTCAGACTCACTCTTCGAATTCCATCTATCTTTCATAGCCTTCTTTTTGTAGGACTTTTTGGAGGTTGATGGTTTGCTTTTGGTCTCCAGGCATTCCGCAACCATGTGACCCGGCTTCCTGTAATTGAAGCAAATGATCTTCTTGTCCTCCTTCCCTTGTCATCGTCTTCTATAGTTGAACTTGGCCTTATTGTACATCCTCTTTACATTTTTCATTATGAGGGAGAGGTCTTCATCATCTTCTTCTTCATTATCTTCATCGGAGATGGTAGGAGTTGACTTGAAGGCAATCATCTTTTTCTTCTGTAGCGTCATTTCTTCTCTAGCCTTCTTCTCCATCTCATGGGTCTTAAGGTTACCGAGAAGACCTATGAGCTCCATCTTATGGGTCTTAAGGTTGCCGAGAAGACCTATGAGCTCTATCTCTTCCTTGTTATTTAGCTCTTTTAGTGTTGTAACTTTGACCTCTCATGATGGTGGTAGAGCATGAATGATCTTTCTCACCTTTTGATCATTATCAATAGTGTCATCTAGAGAAGTAAGACCATTGGTGATTTTAGTGAATCTTTTAACCATTTCATCAATGGAGTCATTATCATGCATGGTGAAATTCTCATATTGGGAACGTAAGAGATCAATCTTTGTACTCTTGACTTGTGATGTTCCCTCGTGTGTGACCACTAGGTGTCACCAAATCTCGTAGCTGGATTTGCAATGTATGACCCTAGCTATGTCGTTATCGTTTAAAGCTTTAAGTAATGCATAGTTTGCCTTTGCATTGGCATCAAATTTCTTGGTGACAATGTCGAACCAAGTATCCTCATCACCAATGGGTACACTAAAGAGTTTAGTCACCGCCTTTACAACCCGACTTCCTAAGGATTGCAAGAACACGGTCATCTTAACCTTCCATATGGGAAAGTTAAGGCCATCAAACTTGGAAGAGGTCTTAATTCCTACGACCATTTTTACTATAGTGGATAGATAAAGAAAATGTGAATGAGATGATTAGCAAATAGAATCTCTCTAAGGTGGTTAAGCCACACTCTAGAGATTAAGGCTCTGTACCAATTGAAACACACCTAAAGGGGGGTGAATAGGTGTAATGCTAATCAAATGCGAAATAACAACTATTTACACTGAATGATGCAAACTGGGCACTCAAAATAAGAATTGAAGCTGAATTCCCTGTGAAGGGCCCTAGAATTTCTTCTCTATAATTCCTCTAAACTATGAGTTGAGGTGATCAATTGTCTTCTTGTTGAAATGAGATAGATCGACAAAAGTAAATGTAATGCAATGATGAATGTGCAAGTGAATAACACAAGTTTAAGCAATAAAGAAAATATATAACAAGAGACAAGCAATTGCAAACACAATGAGTTTGTTTCGAGGTTCGAGCCACCGCTCTACGTCCCCGCCTTCACCACTATAAAGGATTTCACTATCCACTAAGGATCTTTCACAAAGGGACCTTACAATAAGGAATTGCAAAGGTCTACACAAGACCGAGAGTACACAACTCTACCATTCAATCCTCTACACAAGAGGTAGCACAAAACCAATGAGATTATAGAGCTCTTGTTGATCACTCAAGACCACAAACACTCTCTCTTACTACTTTCTATAGAGTAGAATATGAAATGAAACTCAAGGAGTTATGTGAGAATAGAAATTTCAGTTAGAAAGAATTTAAGAGCTTGAAAACCAATTAAAAATAGCTTTGAGAAGATTGCACTTGAAGATTGGAAGCTAGAAAAACTTATCTCTTTTGAAGCAAACTTGAATTTTTATGAAAACTTGTAAAACTTGTATTTTGAAACCAATCCCCATGACTCATATATATAGGCAATAGATAAATATTATTAGTTACAGATACTAGGTCATTTGGGAAATGATTTGACCCCATAAAAACCAAAAATGCCTGTTGGAATACTCAAAAAATAAAACAGATTTGAAAAATATAGCCGTTATTGTAGCTTTGCAGCAGGTTGGTCAACTGGCCGGTCGACCGACCGTTCATATAAAAATAGTCGTTGGCTTCAGTCGACCGAAGTCAATCGAGGCTAAGGGCTAAGCCAATTGGTCGACCATTAGTCGACCGCAGGGGTTAGAGGTCGACCAATCGTTGACCGACAGACGTGCACAACGTGCACACCCCCAAGCCACAAGATCAGTCGACCGTCTTGACCTGACATAGGCAACAGTCGATCGTTCGGTCGACTGACCTAGGCTAAAAAAATTGTTTTATTGAAAATTTTGAATGAAATTTTTTTTAATAAAATTGTATTGCTTTTTAAGAGATATAACCATGTATTGGCAATGAGATACAAGTTCTAAACTTGATATAAATCTTTGAAAAATATATGAACCATGTATCAACACCAAACATGTAACATACCAATACAAAACAAACTTGTATTTTCGAAATAATGTATTTTTGTGTGTGTAACTTCTTGAGCATCAAATCTATATTCTACACATTAACATACTACTTTTTTATAAGGCTCTTAGTGTCTTCAAGCGGGCTTCTTTAATAATGACTTCGAGTGCTTTAAGCTTCAATCCCGTTCTTGAGTATCCTTGAGTTTTCAACACCTCCCTTTAGAGGAAGAAAAACTTCTTGAATCCTTTAAAACCTTGAAGCACACTTAAACACTTGAACTTGATTAGTACTAAATAACTACATATGTTTTGTTATCCTCAAAACCATAAGCCGATGATTGTAACCTTGAGCCAACAGATTGTGGACAGTGAAAGCTATATCAATACAATATCGTTCAAGGTGACTTAAAATCTTAGGCTAAAAGTTGTACCATATCCCCACCCATACAAGGTGTTATGGATTAACTCCACGAACCTAGAAGTAAATCAAAGGTGTGTTATCCTGGTCGACTTTAATCTTTATAAGGACAAGATTTAGTGTGATGTAGTTGCCATAGACGTAGGTCAAATTATCCTAGGCAGACCATCGACAAAGATGTCACCATCTACGGTCAATATAATGTTGGCTCAGAGGCCCTTCACCTTAGTTTTGATGATAATTAACTTATTAAAGGTTAGTTTGCTAATGATCTTGTGTTTATATAGTTTCAGTTATTGATCAAGATCTTAGTAGGTGATTTTCTTCAACAAAGAATTCAAAGCCAGTTTTGAAGCTATCACTTGTTGATTCAAGAGCTCGCGCGTCAAGTCACATCTAGCACTCGGATGGAGTCAAGCTCTATGGATCAGGTTTGGATCAAGTCGACTTGGAGAAGAAGACTTGTATCTAGATTTGTTTAGCTTTAGTTTAGATCTTGTATAAAGACTGATGAGCCTTGATATGCTCAAGTTCACGCACATACAAGTTCAATAATTTTGGTTTCAATTTAACTGTTTTAGATTTTCAAGAATACATTTATTGGTTTTCATGAATAGATTGAATCAAAACAAGTTTACATGATTTATATGTATGATGAACTTCATCCATATACATTCATGTTTCATATTATTAAAAACTTATTTTAATGATTCTAGTTCATGGTTTAAAGTTTTATTTTTTTTAATAAAACTTAATTTTGAATTTAATGTCAAAAACATAGATATACCTTATATATGTGTATTGGATTCTATCCATACACAGTATGCTTAAATTAAGTTTAAATATCTTATTTTTGTATATATACAAGTTTTGGAGAAAACGTATTTTCATTTCAAAATCGAGTTTTCAGAAAATACGGTTTTTTGGTTTAAAACTAAATTTCTAAGCCTAAAAAATAGTTCAAATAGCTTATAATATGTGTTTATTTTTGGTCACACATATTTGTACTTCAAATATTTACATGAACTTATTTTTGTGAATTTTATGTGATTTTATGAGATTTTATAGGTAATTAAAAGACTAAATATTTCAACCTATAAACCCTGGCTGAGGGCTGCTAACGGTCGACCCACTAGTCGACCGATGTGTACAGATGTGCACAGCCTTTAGCGGTCGACCGGGCGGTCGACCATTCCAGAGAGTCTGCTCTCTGGATTTAGCCCCGGTCGACCGATCGATCGACCGACCAGAGAGACTAGCTCTCTGGTTCTGTCCTCGGTGGACCAGGCGATCGACCGACAGGCAGTTTGCCTTAGGGCGGTCGACCGACCGGTCGACCAATAATCCCAACGGTCAGAAATCTGACCGTTGGTCGATCGACTGGGCGGTCGACCTACAGGTCATTCTGGGTCTGTCTTAAACCCCAACGGCTATATTTCTAGACCCTTATAATATGGGTCTTTGAGGGCTGTTTTCACCAAGTTTTTTGAGAACCAAAAATTTTCATCTTCTACAGAGTTTTAAGAAGTTTTCAAAATAAGTTTTAGAGTTTTAATCTTTATCTTTATTTACTTTCAAAGTTTTTGAAAAATCAAAAGAAAACAAGTTTTGGGATTCTAGTTCTTGTCTAAAATTTCTATATCTTATATAGAGTTTTTCTATTTCTTTTTCAAAACACTTTGTTTTCTCACACTTGAGTTATCGATTCTATTCCTATCTTTAGGATCTTTGTTTTGTGAAAAAATTGTTTGTGATCCTTCAGCAAGAGAGAGTTTGTGATCATTAGATCACTAAGTTTTATTTTTTCTTTACTTTGTGCTAGGCTTTGTGCCTTCCCTTTTGTGTAGAGGTGATTGTTTAGAAAGAGGAGTTGTGTACTCCAAGTGTTGAGTTGTAATTCCTTAGTGGAGGTCCCTTTGTGGAAGGTCCTATGTGGACATAGTGGAAAATCATTCAGTGTGAAGGCGGGGACGTAGAGCAGTGGCTCGAACCCCGAAACATATCTTGGTGTTTGTACTTGATCCACTATCTCTCAACTCTCTCTCTAAATCTTGCATCGTTATTACTTGTTCATATTCATATGTTGGATATAGTTGTGTGCCCACACTTGTGTTCAACCAAGAGAGTTTTTAATAACACCTCAACTCTTAATTTAGAGGAATCTAGAAGAGTAGTTCAGAGCCCTTCATGAGGAATTTGGGCTCACTCTTGATTAGACATAGTGTTTTGCAATTAAGTTTTAAATTTCGCATCATTTGTCTTAAATTAGCTTGTACACCTATTCACCCCCCTCTAGGTGTACTTACATCTAATATGTGTGAATTTGAACAAAAAAACAAGAAGATTAAGATACTTCCCTTGAGACTCAGGATTAGATAGCTTGAGAGATACCTACCGCACTAAAAAAACTAAACAAATTAACCTAATTAATGTGAAGATCCTTGAACAAAAACTAAAGAAAAAGCCACCCTTTCCCTTCTTGGCTCTTCAATAGACTCCACCTTCCATGCCACCAATTGCTACCGCTCTTTCCTTTTCTTCTACTGGCTTGGCCTGCTCTAGCCGCCAACCCCTTCCTCACCCGACACCATCTCATTATAGAGTATTTGAATCTGCATTTGCATTTGCATTACATGTACACAAACTACACAAAAGATATCAGAGATGGAACTAAACATAGCAACATTAACTATAAATTATGAGCTGAAATTAGAAGAAATTTAAAATTTTTAATGTTAACGATTATGTGATGGTTCAGATTTATTCGAAACAGCTGTTGGCTCAGAGGCCTTCCACTCTAGTTTTGATGATGATTAACTCATGTAGTTATAGTTTACTAATAATCTTGTGATATTTAGTTTCAGATATTTAACCAAGATATTAGTAGGTGATTAGCTTCAACAAAGGTTTTGGAGCTTTCACATGGTGATTAAGAGCTCGAGCGTCACAAGCCCGTTGGATCGCGTTTGAATCGAGTCAACTTGGAGATGGCGTTCTACAAGAAGACTTCGGTTTGTTTAGTTAAGATTTAGTTTAGATCCATTGTAAAGATTAGATAGTGTGATATGCTCAAGTTCACAACACACACACGTTTCATGTTTATTAGTTTTGGTTTTCGGTTTAACCGATCTTGATTTCATGAATAGATAGAATCAAAACAAGTTTACATGGTTTAATGTATATTAGATTTGATCTATATACATATATGCTTCATCTATTTAGAAAAATTTATTTGATAGTCTACTTCATGAGTTTGAGTTTTGTATTTAGACAAAACTTATTTTTGAATTTAATGTCAAAAACATAGATATAATACCTTTCATGTATATTGGATTCTATCCATATACAACATACTTCAAAGTTGTTTAAATATCATGTTTTTGTATTTACATGTGTTTTGGAAAAATCAGATTTCCATTTCAAAAATTCAAGTTTTGAAAAATACAGAATTTGGTTTAAGGCAAATTTTTCAAGTCACAAAAACGGTTCAATTAGTTTGAAACATGTGTTGAATTTTATCACACATATTTGTATTTCAAAGATAATACAAGAACTGATGTTTGTGAAATTTATGTGATTTTATGGGATTTAATTGAAGTTAAAAAGACTAGTTTTTAAATCCTGAAATTTTCCCTGCCAGGCTCTAGCGGTCAACCGGGACGGTCGACCGGACCAGTGGTCGGTCGACCGGACCGTCGACCGATGTGCACAAGACGTGCACATTGGCCGGTCGACCGTGCGGTTGACCGACTGAAGTCACCCCACTCTTGGGTGGGGCCGGTCGACCGGGCGATCGACCTTCACTTTGGCCCAGTCGACCGGGCGGTCCACCGAAGGGCGCAACGGTCAAAAATTTGACCGTTGGTCGGTCGACCGGAAGGGCATTCTGGCCCTTTTCAGCTGCCAACGGGCAGATTTGAAATGAGGGTATAAATACCCCATTTCTTGGTTGTTTTCAACAAGAATTTCAAGAGCAAAATTTCTCTTACTTACAAGTGTTTTAATACAAGTTTTCAAAAAAGTTTTTAAGCCAAAGGATTCATCTTTATTTTGTTTTTCAAGGGTTGAAAAAATCAAAGAAAAATAGAGATTTGGGATATTTGTCTTGTTCTTCATTTCTATCAAATTCAAGTTATTTTTTCAAGTATTTTTCTTTGTTATTTGATTTCCAAACACCTTGATTTTCTCACACTTGAGCTTATCTACTATCCTATTTATTAGGATCTTTGTTTTGTGAGAAAAGAAGTTGTTTGTGGTCTTTGTGATCACCAAGTTGTAAACCTTTCATTTATTATAATATCCCTCTAGTGAGTGGTGATTGAGTTGTCATCCCTCAAGTGTGAGGTGATAGTGGAAGTGGTATTTGGCTCCCTCTATGAGAGGTGGAGATTGTGTTGGAATCCCTCAAGTATGAGGTGATTGTTGCTTGAGTGACTTTGTGCCTATCCCTCTAAGTGTAGAGGTGATTTATTTGTGCTTTGCCACTAGTGAGAGGTTGTATTGGTTGAGAGAGGAGTTGTGTATTCCCAATTATAATTGCCTCAAATCCTCAGTGGAGGTCCCTGTGTGGGAAGTCCTGTGTGGACGAGTTAGTGAAAATCCTTCTGTATGAAGGCGGGGACGTAGAGCTGTGTGCTCGACCTCGAAACATATCTCGGTGTTTGCGTTTGATCCACTTTCTCTAACTCTCTCTCTTACATTTGTGCATTGATTCATAGTGTCATATCATATACATGCTTGGTTTGTTTGTGTGTGCCCATACTTGTATTTAACTAAGAGAGCTTTACATAGCACCTCAAATTTTATTTAGAGGAATTCAGAGGAGTTAGTCCAGAGCCCTTCACGGGAATTCGACTGCACTCATGGGTTATACTAAGTGTGTTGCATTAAAATTTTAATTCCGCATTATTGATCATTAGATTAGCCGTACACCTATTCACCCCCTCTAAGTGTACTTTCAATTGGTATCAGAGCTACGCTCCTGATATTAGGTTTAACCACCTAGGAGTGTGATCTTGGTTGCTAATCTATCATTTACATTTACACACATATTGTTTGCTTTCATGGACTTCATGACCCCACCTATGTTTGATACTTCCAACATTGTTGTTTGGAAGGCTAGGATGTCCGTGTACCTAAAAACCCTAGGCTTGCATGTTTCTTTGTCGCTACCAAGAAATCCTATCTTGATAATAGCAAGCATATAGAGGCCAATGCACAAGCCCTAACGGTACTTAGAAGCACGCTTAACAAGGAATGTCTTATGTTGTTTTCTCATTGTGATTCCGCTTTTGCAGTGTGGAACACTTTGACCTCCTCCGAGCTTCAAACGCCAAACATTATGGAGAAGGAATCTAGTGGAGAAGAATTCGACCATCCGACCAACGTTGCTTCATGGTCCAAGGGAATGACTCCCTTGAGGTACATTTGGATACTTAACTAGATAGTGCTAGTTCTTCTTGTGATGATTATGTTGATCCTGATGCATTGAATGAAGAGCTATCTATTATTGTGAGAACCTATTGGAAAAATATAAAGCTTTGAAAAAGAAGAGCCTTGGTTTAAATAAAGAGAATAAAGATTGTTTTTAAAACTTTGAGTTGGCTTTGCAAGAGAAGGTTGAGATTTCTAATGAAGGGATTCATTGAAATCTAAACTTGATCTTGTCTTAAATGAAAACAAGATTTTGAAAAATAAAAATGATTGCAATGATGTTTTGAAGAAAAATGAGATCTTGTCTTTAAAACTTGATTTTGTATTAAAAGAAAATGAATTTTGAAAAACAAGATTACTTCAATTTCAAAGGATTTAGATTTGTTTTCAAAGAAAAATACTATTTTGAAAAATGATATAGATTCACATATTTGCCATGCTAGTATAGTTTCACCTTCTAACATATCTATTGCATGCACCTCTTCTTCTATAATTGAAAATGATATTTGTATGCTTAAGAAGAGTGTTGATTGTTTGGGCTCCACTTTGAGCCAATGTGCTTTGAACCACTCACAGTTGGAATCTATGTTTCGAAAGAAACAAGTTCCATCTATGCATGCACACAAACCACGGCATACACATGCTCCTCACACACACACTCATCACACTTTATATGCTCATGTGTACACTTGTACACATTGTGGACGTAAGGGTCACCTTGCTAAATTTTGTTATGATAGGATACATGATTCTAATTTAGCAAATAAATTTGTTTGGGTTAGGAAAGGAGCTAACCCCCCATGGACCCAAAAGAGTGTGGGTACCAAAGACCACTCCTATTTTATTTGATGTAGGTGTGGGCTCTCACATGACGTGAGAGTGATGGTGCCTTGAGGTGATGCGTTCCGAGCTTAAAGAGAACTATTTGGATGCATCACTTTCAAGGGAGTTTGGTGGGAGGACCACCTCGGTTTGGAGACATAGAGATGTACCCTCATGGTTTTGGTAACGATCTCTTACTCCCCATTTATTTTTACATGCTTTCATATTATTCATTTTTAGCATGTTTTGATGTTTCATGATTAGTATGTTAAATGTCATGATTATAAGACTTGTGATATGCATGACTAGTATTTGAGATCACCCATGTTTAATATGGATTTATACTTTTATGTTCTCACATTTGTTTTAGCTATTGTGTATATCATAGATCTATTGCATGTTCATTTACCATAATGATCATATGTATGTTTATATGTTTGTTTTGTGCTTCATGTTTTGATTACATGTTTAGATGTTAGTTTTCATTAAAACTTGGCTATATAGCTATATACCTGTACAACTAGTGAGCCACAAATAGATTATTATATGTTTGTACTTAAATGCTCATTTGTACCCATTAGATGTACTAGTATAGTCTAGTTTTGATGATTCATACATTTTGACTTGTATTCCATATTTTTGACATGTTTTCATGTTTATGTTTAAACTTCATGTATATGTCTATTTTGTCTAAACTAATAGTTATACATATACATCCTTGAGCCACTTGCCTTCATGCATATACTTTTGTGGACTCGTTATGTTTGGATATGTATGTATACTCTAGTTTATACAAAACATACATATACCTTGAAGGATTCTAATTTTGATGACTTTCATGTTTTAAGGAATTTCATATTTGAGCCAAATTGCCTATTTCCATGACTATGTCTTTCACAAAACTTTGTACACTCACATTATTTGATGTTTTCTCATGATTTTATTTTCATGAGTATTATATGTACTATATAGATTTTGAGTGACATTGATTTAGTAATTTTCATGTTTTATAGAATATACTCTTGCTTTATTCCTTACTTGAAGGATTTCGTACTAGTTTTTAAATTTTTCATATAACTAGTTCGTATTCATCATATGGTAGAGTTTTCAAACGTGTTATATCTTTTTCGAACTTATTTTTTGAAAACCTCTACCCTTCCAAGGGTGGTTGGTTGAGCGACCATGACTTATATGCTCTTTATTGAAAACCTATTTAAACATGTGTATGAAATGGGTGGTAGGAAGTATGAGTTATACACTTGATCTTATTTTATTTTCAATTGATATCATTGTATCTTTTCAATTGGTATCACTATTGACATTCTTTTTGTATACTCATATTTTTTATATGTATGCTTACACTTCAAATAGTATCAATTTCGATTAGTATTCAATTTTTCATATATATATATGTGTATTTTATTTGTACTTACTATATCTCTATATCTTTGAGCACAAATTTTGGTTATGTTAAGCTTGATTCCTTAAATGTCAATCATGTTTCAATTGATTATTTTTCAATTGGTATCTTATACAAGCTTATGCATCATTTTATTTGGTATTTCATAAAGGGAGAGAAAATTCATATTTCACCTTTCAATTGGTTTTGTTTGTATTTGGTATCTTACTCCCACACTTTATGTTAAAAAATGATTGAAAAATGATATTGTTTCTTTTTAATTTTGTATTATACGCTCCTAATGAAAAATCATTTTCAATTGGTATATGTTTCATTATTTTCAATTGGTATTTGTTTCATTTTCAATATTGGTATCAAAAACATAAATTGATATTATTCTCTATTTGGTATCTCTATTGTAAAATGAGTTCAGTGTTTAACCAAAAAGATTGGTTTATGTTTTTTCAAATTGGTATCAAAAGTGTAAAATATTTTCAATTGGTACTAATTTTTACAATTGGTATCAAGATTACCTATATGTTTATATCTTTCAATTGATATCAAAATTTTTTGTTGATTTCTTCAAAATGTTTTATTTATTTTCAATTGGTATCATGATGCACTAAATTGATATATTTTTTTCAATTGGTATCATAATGTTTTGATTTGATTTAACCCTTGTTGATTTTTATTTCGGACAAAAAGGGAGAGAACATTATTTTATTGTTTACTTTAACCCCTTTGTTGATGATTGACAAAAAGGGGGAGAAGTATTTTAGTATATATGCATGTTTAGTATATATAGTATATATGCATGTTTATTTAAGTTTATATTAAAAATATTTGTTTTATGTTTTGTTGATATTGGCATCAAGAACATGTATATTAGCATCAAGAACATATTTTGTTGTTTTGTTTTGTTGATATCAAGAACTTTTATTGAAATTTTTATTGTTGGTATCAAGAGCTTTTATTGAAATTTTTATTGGTATCAAGAGCAATTATTTAAAGAACATGTTTATTTTAAGTTTATATTTCCAATTGGTATTTAAAAACATGTTTATTTTAAAAAGGGGTAGAAGTAATTTATTTTAAAAATTTGGTATCAAGAGCATGTTTATTTCATTGTTTTGTGCATGTTTATGCATATTTATGTTTAACATTCATTGCATATCTTATTGCTATGCATGAGTTAAGGGGGAGCTTCTTTGAAGCTTAACTTTAATCCATGCATATATAACTCCATGAGTTTTGTCATCATCAAAAAGGGGGAGATTGTTGGCCCAGAGGCCTTCCACTCTAGTTTTGATGATGATTAACTCATGTAGTTATAGTTTACTAATAATCTTGTGATATTTAGTTTCAGATATTTAACCAAGATATTAGTAGGTGATTAGCTTCAACAAAGGTGTTTTGGAGCTTTCACATGGTGATTCAAGAGCTCGAGCGTCACAAGCCTGTTGGATCGCGTTTGGATCGAGTCAACTTGGAGACGGCGTTCTACAATAAGACTTCGGTTTATTTAGTTAAGATTTAGTTTAGATCCATTGTAAAGATTAAATAGTGTGATATGCTCAAGTTCACAACACACACACGTTTCATGTTTATTGGTTTTAATTTTCGGTTTAACCGATCTTGGTTTTCATGTATAGATAGAATTAAAACAAGTTTTACATGATTTAATGTATATTAGATTTGATCTATATACATATATGCTTCATCTATTTAGAAAAACTTATTTTGATAGTCTACTTCATGAGTTTGAAGTTTTGTATTTAGACAAAACTTATTTTTGGATTTAATGTCAAAAATATAGATATAATACCTTTCATGTATATTGGATTGTATCCATATACAACATGCTTCAAAGTTATTTAAATATCATATTTTTTTTATTTACATGTGTTTTGGAAAAATCAGATTTCCATTTCAAAAATTGAAGTTTTGAAACATACAGAATTTGGTTTAAGGCAAATTTTCTAAGTCACAAAAATGGTTCAATTAGTTTGAAACATGTATTGAATTTTTATCACACATATTTGTATTTCAAAGATAATACAAGAACTGATTTTTGTGAAATTTATATGATTTTATGGGATTTAATTGAAGTTAAAAAGACTAGTTTTTAAATCCTGAAATTTTCCCTGCTAGGCTCTGGCGGTCGACCGGGACGGTCGACCGGACCGGTTGATCGATGTACACAAGACGTGCACAAAGGCCAAATGATTTGGCCGGTCGACTGACTGAAGTCACCCAACTCTTAGGTGGGGCCGGTCGACCGTTCACTTTGGCCCGGTCGACCGGGCAGTCGACCGAAGGGCGCAACGATCAAAAATTTGACCGTTGGCCGGTCGACCGGCCGGTCGACCGGAAGGGCATTCTAGCCCTTTTCAGCTGCCAATGGGCAGATTTGAAATGAGGGTAAAATTACCCACTTCTTAGTTGTTTTCAACAAGAATTTCAAGAGCAAAATTTCTCTCATTTACAAGTGTTTAATACAAGTTTTCAAGAGTTTTTAAGCTAAAAGGATTCATCTTTATTTATTTTTCAAGGGTTGGAAAAATCAAAGAAGAATAGAGATTTGGGATATTTGTCTTGTTCTTCATTTCTATCAAATTCAAGTTATTTTCCCAAGTATTTTCTTTGTTATTTGATTTCCAAACACCTTGATTTTCTCACACTTGAGCTTATCTACTATCCTATCTATTAGGATCTTTCTTTTGTGGGAAAAGAAGTTGTTTGTGGTCTTTGTGATCACCAAGTTGTAAACCTTCCATTTATTGTGATATCCCTCTAGTGAGAGGTGATTGAGTTGTTATCCCTCAAGTGTGAGGTGATTGTGGAAGTGGTATTTTGCTCCTCTAGTAGAGATGGAGATGGAGAGTGTTAGAGATCCCTCAAGTGTGGGGTGATTGTTGTTTGAGTGGCTTGCCTATCCCTCGTTTGTGAGGTTGATATTGTATAGGCTTAGTGCCTTGCCTCTAAGTGTAGAGGTTGTATTGGTTGAGAGAGGAGTTGTGTACTCCTGGTTGTATTTACCCAAATCCTTAGTGGAGGTTCCCTGTGTAGGAAGTTCTGTGTGGACGACTTAGTGGAAATCCTTCTGTATGAAGGCGACGTAGAGCTGTGTGCTCGAACCTCGAAACATATCTTAGTGTTTGCGATTGATCCACTTTCTCTAACTCTCTCTCTTACATTTGTGCATTGATTCATATTGTCATATCATATACATGCTTGTGTTGTTTGTGTGTGCTCATACTTGTGTTTAACAAGAGAGCTTTACATAATACCTCAACTCTTATTTAGAGGAATTCAGAGGAGTTAGTCCAGAGCCCTTCACGGGAATTCAGCTACACTCGTTGGTTACACTAAGTATGTTTGCATTACGTTTTAATTCCGCATTATTGATCATTAGATTAGCCATACACCTATTCACCCCCCCTCTAGGTGTATTTTCAACAGTTTCTCCTAAGAACTATTAAAAAGTTGCATGCCCGCAGTGCTGGACCTTTCAAAATCTTAAATAAATTAAATGACAATTCTTATGTTATAGATCTTCCAAAAAATTTTGGCATCAATTATACTTTCAATGTTGAAGACTTAGTGGATTACAAGGATCTTGATTTTAACTCTAAAAACTCACTGGTTGATAAACATTCTCCAGAGCCATTTGTTGAGAGCCTCTCACAATCCCATTCCCAAATATTCATCCTAATAAAGTAGAGAGAGTTGAAAATTTTCTAGAGGAGAGGATAATCGCTACCAAATCTTGTGGGACTCGCAATTACTTGATCCCCTGGAAAAGAAAGGTACCAACTGAGAAAACATGGTTGGACTGAGGTGACTTGCAGCAATTGATTCCAACGCTTGGAGCAGAGAGAGAGAGCTCCTATATTCGACAGGATCGAGTTCTCTCTCACCCGAGGAAAATATATGGATGGATTATTTTGTTGAAGGATGATGATGGTGGAAAATGTAAACGAATAATTTTTTCAGTTTTCAACTTAATGTTGACTTAGTTATTTAATTTAATTAAGTAAAAATACTTGTTTCTCTCTCTTCTCAATTTTATTATAGTATTTTGTTGTTGCATTGCATTTTATATTGTTTTAACTAAGATAAATTGTGAGATAACATATTTGTTTAGTAATTATATCTATTTTCCACATATGCCATTTGTATTCGTTTCCGATTCCCTAATATCTAATTTGTATCCAATATTTCTGATTTTTCATATCCGATAATATTATTAAGTTAAAATTCCTCATGAAATTTGTTAAAATTCTATTTGTTAAAATTATGGAGGATGTGAATATAACATAAAGTGTCAGCATTTTCTGTTTCAAAAAAAATGTGCCAGCATATTAAGATAATTATTTATTGAATTATATGTATTAAGGAGATTCAGGCGTTTAGGGTCGTGTCTGGGTTTAAACCTGATGCAGTTGACACTAGGGGTGAGCATCGGTCGGTTCGGTTCGGTACGGTTTTTGCTAATTTTTGCAAAACCGAACCGAACCGATTAGACTTACTAACCGAACCGAAACCGAACCGACTAAGTTCGGTTCGGTTTTTCGGTTTTTTTCGGTTAGGCCAATATTTTTCATCATTTCTTACATTTTTTAATCACCATTATATTATCATCCTTTAATATTCTAATCTCAAATATTCAATACCCAAATTAAAATAAGAAAAAGACCTAACCTTAATGTGAATTAAAATTTCATATTCTAAAACTTTTACGCTATATTTGGGCTCTTATATCAAAACTCACATAATTATTACTAACTTTTAATGGCAAGAATGAAAAAAAAAGAACTATATTAATATAAATATTATTCTTAGTTGTGATGGTGTACTTAACATAACTTTCACATATTCAACATAAAAAAGATGGTATTGCTAGAAGTAATGAGATAAGTTTTCCCCAGTTTTTGTTATGAACTATATGATTCACTAAATTGAATTTGGGTGGGATGATATATAGGGTAAGAGATTCGATTCGGTTCGGTTCGGTCAAGTTCGGTTTTTGAAACACAAAACCGAAATCGAACCGAACTAGAGCGGTTCGGTTCGGTTCGGGTTCGGGATTCAATTTTTGGTCGGTTAATTCGGTTATAACCGAACTCTGCTCACCTCTAGTTGACACCCCAAATCGAATGAGTCAACCGCGGGTCAAGATTAGCGTGGGTCCCACGCATTGAAACGTTGACTGGGTCAGAGGAGCGTGCGTCTCACGCGTTTGAGCGGTGACCAAAATCCGCGCGCTCCCAGCTCTCTGTTCTGTCAATCTCATTTCTTGATACGAAAATCTCATTCTCAAATCTCTTGATACGAACAAAGAAGCGGCGGCACAAACTAGGGTTTTGACTGTTGGAAAGCAAAGACAATGGAGCTCAGCTGCTGCTCTTCTCGATCTCAATCCTCGCCCTCTCCCTTCGATTCGCTGCCGGTAATCGAAGAAGTCCGGCACCTCCCAGAGCCGATCAGGCGCGGGTTGATCCGAACGGCACTGCTTGCGATTCGGCAGTACCTTGCCAGCACCTCCGACCGCCTCCGTCGCCATGGCGACCCCTGCTCGGCCTGCATCGACGAATTCGAGCGCGCTATAGGCGCAGCAGACGACTTCACGAAGAAGCTCGATGATATGATCGAGGCCCAGCGGTTGGCTAGTCGGCCGAGGCGGCCGAGGGAGGAAGAAGAGGAGGAAGGGAAATCCAAGCGCCACCGAGTTGAATTTCGTCCTTCTTCCACTTGTGCTACTGGTGTTATGAGTTTCTGAAAGATCAGGCTTTTTCCCCCCAATTTCCAGATGTTTGATTGATGTAATTATTTGTGTGATTTAATAAAAATAGTATTTTTTTTCTTTTTCATTTTCTCCTTTGCTTCTTGTTGCAATAATTTCACTTCCAGATGCTTACTTAGTTCTGTTCTTTTTATTTTTGTTCAAAAGGTTCAATTTTTAAAGAATACATGATCTCTAAAAGTTTGCCTTTTTAATAGTTCTACATTCATTTGCCCGAGAAATTAAGCCCAATTGTTCCCACTGATACTAACAAAGCGAAATCGTTGGAAGTCATAATGAATTATCATTCAAAAGGCCTGTTTTTTTAACCAATCTTCTATTCTAAAGAGAGAACTATTGGATGGAAATTAGCGTACTTCATGTTCCACAATTTTGTAGAAAATTTCTTGATTTTGCTTCGTCTTTTGCTTATTATTTCTAAAATGATTACTACAGGACACATCCACACAATTCGCCTTCTAGGTTTTGTGCTAACCTCACATCTTGTGTTACTTAACCATTTGGCATCAGTTCCTGGAGGGAGAATATCGAGGTGGTATTCTGTATGATTAACTTTGTATCAAGTTCTGCGCCATGGCCAACCCCATTTGGTGTTGATGGCTGTGTCAAGGGGCTGGTGATGGTGGAGTAGGAGCAGGGATGTAAGTGGGCCGGGCTCGAGTCGGCCTGGCCTCCGGCATGTCGGGCCAAGGGCCGAGCCAAGTCGAGCTCGCCCCACCCGCAAAAATGCTGGCGGCCCGGCCCGGCCCGACCTCGGGTCCTTTGGAGATCTCGGGTCCCTTTGGAGATCTCGGGTCAGGCCCGCGACTCGTCCAAGCTGGGCCTCGTGCCAGCCGGGATATTTATTAAAAAAATAAATAATACTGTACACATTAAATAAGCTTCTCTCTCTACAATTTACACAGGTGTTGGGTGGTGTAGTTGGTCATCATGTATATCTCACGCACTTGAGGTCCTCGTTTTGCACACGGGTATTCACACTTCTTTTTGACATTTTATTTCTGGAAGCGGAGGCCCAGGGGCGGGAGGTGGAGGCCTGGGGCGGTGGGCGGCAGAGGAGGGGGAGGAGCTGAGCCGGCAGATGCCCAGTTAGCGGGGGCGGCAGGGACCGGGGAGGAGAGGTGGAGGCTGGGGGCAGAGGGCGGAGGAGTGGGTGGCGGGCGGCGAAGGAGCGGGCGGAGCCGTTGCGCCCGGGTCCTGTGCCGGCCCGACCCAGGTCCCATGCTGGGCCGGCACGGGTAGGCCGTGCCTGGCGTTGTGCTCGGACTGGGCCTGGCTCGGGCGGGCTGTGGGCCGCGTTTAGTGAACCTGGGTCCGACTCATGGGGGGAGTCGAACCCGGGCCAGGTCTAGCCCGGATGTCAGCGACCCCGCGGCCGGGCCCTCGTTGCTAGCGCTCGGCCCAGTTGACACCCCTAAGTAGGAGGCGTAAGTACACCTAGAGGGGGGGTGAATAGGTGAGGTGTACGGCTAATCTAATGAACAAAATGCGGAAATTAAAACTTAATTGCAACAAACTTAGTGTAACCAACGAGTGTAGCTGAATTCCCGGTGAAGGGTTCTGGACTAACTCCTCTTGATTCCTCTGAACAAGAGTTGAGGTGCTATATGAAGCTCTCGTGGTTAAACACAAATGAGGCACACAAACAATCACAACCAAGCATATAAGGATGATATGACAATATGAATCAATGCAAGGCACAATATAAAAGAGAGAGTTAGAGTCAATGGATCAAACACAAACACCGAGATTTGTTTCGAGGTTCGAGCACACAGCTCTACGTCCCCGCCTTCACACAGAAGGATTTTCACTAACTTGTCCACACAGGACTCCCACACAGGGAACCTCCACTGAGGATTTGGGGCAATACAATAACCGGGAGTACACAACTCCTCTCTCAACCAAATACAACACAACCTCTATACTTAGAGGCTAGGCACAAAGCCAAACAAGGATCAACCTCACCAATGAGGGATAGTCACAAAGTCACACAAAAATCAACCTCACAAATGAGAGATAGGCACAAAACACCTCTCCAATGTGAAAAATCACCTAGAGGGGGGGTGAATAGATGATTATGCTAATCTAATGAACTCAATGCGGAATTTAAATACTTAATGCAATACACTCAAGTGCAATCAACAAGTGATGTACACACAACCAAGCCAAGCAATTATGAATGCACAATATGAATAGTTGCAAGGCACAAAGTAAAGAGAGAGATAAAGAGAGAGTCAATGGATCAAGCGCAAACAACAAGATATATTTCAAAGTTCGAGCACCCAGCTCTACATCCCCCCTTCGACACACGAAGGATTTCTAATCCACTAGCTAGTCCACAAAGAACTCTCACAAGGAGTACCCAACTCCTCTCTTTACAACCACAACCTCCTCCTTGAGGCAAGCTCCAATCCAACAAAACAATCACCTCACAACCCGAGGGATTAGCACAAAGCAAACACAAGGATCACCTCACAACTTGAGGGATACAACCCAAATGCACAACTTCCTCAACACAATGAGGGCAAGGCACAAAGCAAAGATTAGGTTTTTAACTTGGTGGTCTAAACAACAACCACAAACAATTTTTTTCTCCCACACAAAGATCCTATAGAATAAGAAAGTAGATGTTGCTCAAGTGTGGAGAAAACCAAAGGAATGGAAATCAAAATCACAAAGAAAATTCTTGGAAAAAACTGAAACCAAGATATAGAAGATGAATCAAAACTCTTTTTCCAAAAAACCCTTTTCTTTGAATTTCCAAACCCTAGCAAAAACACCAAATAGATTGTGTTGGCCCAAAGGTCTATCACCCTAGTTTTGATGATGATCAACTCATGAAGTTATGTTTACTAATGATCTTGTGTTTAATTAGTGACAGATTCATTATCAAGATCTTAGTAGGTGCATAGCTCAACAAAGAATAAAATGTCAAGATTTGAAGCTAGCACGGTGTCCAAGGAGTTTTTTGGATCAAGCTTGGACCAAGTCAAGAAGATGAGAAGCCTTCAAGTGAAGACTTCAAGAAGATGAAGACTTGTGTCTAGGTATAAGATTTAGTTTTTGTTTTTAGTTAAAATGTAAAGGATAGATAGTTGGTGGATTGCTCAAGTACATATCACACACACACACTCTTGATTTTATTGTCTTTTCATAAAAGATTTTTTAGTTTAGAAAAGATTTTTCATTTTGAAAAATATAAGTTTGGTTCTTGGTATTCAAAGTTATATATTTCAACCAAAACCTTATTTAGAGCTTTATGACAAAAACATAGATATTTCATTATGATTGTGTAGTGGATCATATCCATACACACTATGCCTTAAAAGTATATCTTGTTTTTGTATTTGATGAAGATTTGGAAAAATATGTTTTGAAAAATATTGTTTTAGAAAAATACAGTTTTTATCATGGCCAAATATTCCTAGTTACAAAAATAGTCCAATCTTTTATAACATGCCTTGATTTTGTGCAAGCATGTTTGTATATCAAAGTATATTGGTTAAACTATTTTTGTAGATTTTTATGTATTTTATGGGATTTTATATAAGCCAAAAAGACAAATTTTTTATCCCAGAAAAACTGTTTCAGGCTTCAGCCAAGTCGACTAGTCGACTTAACTAGTCGACTATACCTGAAGTCGGTCGACCGGGCCGGTCGACCGACGTGCACAAACGTGCACGCCTGTGTGTACTGGTGGTCGGTCGACCGTGCCGGTCGACCGCTCCAGAGTGCAGTGCTCTCTGGAAAGTTCGGTCGACCGCACCGGTCGACCGTGGCTCCAACGGTCAGAAATCCGACCGTTGGCGGTCGACCGGGCCGGTCGACCGGCAGTACTGACAGATCCCAACGGCTATATTTTTCTGGCCTATAAATTGGGGGGTCTTGTCATTATTTTACAACAAGATTTTGGAGTCTCTTAGAGCCAGTTTTTCCCAGACTTTTAGAAGGGTTTTCTCCACAAAATAGAGAGCAAATATTTCCTATCTAAAGGGAAGAATTCATCAAGAGTGTAAAAGAGATTTCTTGAGTTTTTCACCAAAGTTTCAATCCTTGCTTTTCTCACACCACACTTGAGCTATCCATTGATTATACATCCTATAGGTGTGTTGTAGTGAGAGTGCTTTAGGTGATCAAAGTGTTGTGATCACCAAAGATCTTTTCTTTGTTCTTTGAGGAGACGGGCAAGTGTGCTCGTCGTTGTTTTGAGTTCGGGTGCGGACTCGGTTGTTTGAGGTGCGGCCTCGGTGAGCCGGTGGGCTTGCGGTGTGTACGGGACTAGGGAGTCCGAGGGCTTGTAGGTGTTGCGGCACCGAGGAGAGATCCATTGGGATCTTGCATAGTGGAAATCCTTCGTGTGTCGAAGGCGGGGATGTAGAGCAAGTGTGCTCGAACCTCGAAATAAATCCCTTGTGTTTGCGATTGCTCACTCTCTCTCTCTTTGTCTCTTGTTTATATCTTGCATTCAATTATTGTCTATCTTTATATGCTTGATATATTCATTTGTGCTTAATTGATATACTTGCGTGGGATTGTTGCTAACACTAGTACTCAACCAAGAGAGCCAACGCGGCACCTCAACCCATTCAAGGGGAATCTAGAGGAGTTTGTCCAGAGCCCTTCACGGGGAATTCGGCAACACTCTTGTGTTATACATAGTGTTTAGTGTAAAAGTTTTTATTTGGTCATAATTGCTTTTAGCTTCCGCATTATTTGCATAATTTGTCATTAAGTGACCATTAGATTAGCCATCACCTATTCACCCCTCCCTCTAGGTGATTTACAATTGGTATCAGAGCTTGGTACTCTGATTTTGGTCTAACAACCTAGAGTAAAAGATCCTTATTTTTAGGCTAATCACATATCTTTGTACACACACCATGGACTTCATGTCACCACCCATGTTTGACATTGTTAACATCCATATATGGAAGGTGAAGATGTCCTTGTACCTCAAAGTCTTAGGTTTTCATGTATATCTTGCCACTACTAATAATGCATATTGTATAGATGGTAAGAATTTTGAGGCTAATGCAAAAGCCCTTCATGCTTTAAAGTCTACCCTAGATGATGTTTATTTATCTAGAGTTTCTAACTTTGATTCGGCTTTTGTAGTGTGGAATACCCTCATCTCCCTCGGTGAAATGAACAATACTATGCGGGGAGCGATTCGGACGTTGGAAGCGACACCTCCAACGTGTGCTATATGGTCCAAGGGATAACCCCCTTGAGGTAACTACCGAATCCGATGATGAGGACATGTTATATGATGAGCTCACTTCATTTTGCCAAACAATTCTTGAAAAATATGACATGCTTAAGAAAGAAAATAAAAATTTGAAAAAGAACATTGCTTGCATGCATATAGAACAAGATTCATTTACATCTAGCATTGCATGTTTAGAAAAGATAACAAAAATTTGAAAGAGGATTTTGATTGCATGCTTAAAGAAAATGATTCTTTCAAATATAAGATTGTATACTTAGAAAAAGAAAATAAAGATTTGAAAAATGAGAATGTTTCCTTATTTTCAAAATGAATGATTTGTGTGAAGGAAACAATACTTTGAAAAATAAAATTGATTTGGTGGAAAAACAAAAGAAGTTTTTCAAGAAAATAATTCTTTGAAAAGAAAAATTTGTGAAAAGAAAAGATTTTGTTTCACAAAAGAAAAAGAAAAATGATCATATATCTCATCATGCTTTTCATGCCACCACTAATGAGATTAAGAATTTGAATAATAAAATGGATGGTTTGAGTTCAACTTTGAACTCTTGTGCTTTTAATCATTCTAGGTTGGAGTCAATGTTTTCAAAGAAACAAACTCCACATGTTCATGCCCATCATAACCATGCATTTGCTTATGTTGCACAACATGATCACACTCCTACAAGCATACTAAGGTGTACATATGTACACATTGTGGCCGCAAAGGCCATTTAGCAAAATATTGTTATGATAGATTAGATCATTTTAATTTTGCTAAGAATAAAAGATTTTGGGTTCCTTACAACAAAGCTAACCCTCGTGGACCCTATAAGAAAATATGGGTACCAAAACTCCCACCATTTGCTTGTGATGTAGGTGAGGGCTCTCACAAGATGTGAGAGGATTGGTGCCTTGGTAGTGGATGCAATAGACTTGATGGACATACTTTTGGATGCATCGCTATCAAGGAGCTTTGGTGGAAAAACCACCATATTTGAAGCTTTGGAGTTGGTAACAATTTCTAAACTCCTACTTTTATTTATGCACATGCTTTTAATTTCATATATCATATAGCATGTTCATATTTTTGTGCTTTATGTGGTATTTACATGCCTAGATGTAGAATGTGTCAAACTTGCATTTATACATATATGAATAATGAACTACAATTGACTCATATATATTTGAACTTCATGCTCATTTGTATCCACTATATGCATATGTATAGACTAGTTTTGATGATTCTCATTTATACATGCTTTGCCAATTTTTATGCTTTACTTCATGTATATGTATTTTAAATTCAAATCTAATAAATATACATGTATACCCGTGAGTCTCTTGCCTTCATGCAAACATCATTAATAGACTCTTTTAATATTTGGGATATGTATGTATATTATTAGGATTGGATTAATCATACATATACCATGAAGATTAGTGTTTTGATTAAAAATGATTTTTCGTGTTTTTGTTAAATATGTGACTTATGAGCTTCATTGACTATTTTCATAAAAATGCTATTTACATGATCATTTAACACTCACATTTTTATTAAAAACATTTTGAGCCTTATAGACCATGAGTGCTTAAATTTTTATGTATCTAGTTATGTTTATGAAAAACATAAGATTTGATATATTTGAAGGATCTTTAACTAGTTTTCCAAAAACAATTTATACTACTTATTTATTCTTCAAATAATTTTTTTGATTGACACATGATTCTATTTTTCTCAAAATTTGATGCTTCATGATTTGAATATTAGTTTATATGTTAGTTTTTGTCAACACTAGGATTTATAATTGTACATGTCGTGTGGCCACAAATAAATCTATTTATATTTGTGCTTGAACGCTTATTTGAACCCATGAAATGTGCTTGTATTGCTTGGTTTTGATGATACATACATTTTTAAACTTATATTCCCACTTTTTGAATTTGATTTATGATCATTTGTTTTTCATTTCATGTATATGTGTATTTTGCCAAACTTTAAGATATACATGTATACCTCTTGAGTCATTTGCCTTTAATGCAAATCTATTTATATGGACTCAATTGTGTTTAAGAGATATGTATGTATACTTATTGTGTTGTCAAAACATACATATATCTTGAAATATATATTTTTTTAATAAAAATTTTTGTGATGATTTTCATGTTTTCTTATTTAAAGAAATATTGAGCTTTATTGACATTTTCATGATACCATGTTCCACATAACACTAGTGCACTCACTGTTGGCCCAAAAGGTTACACTCTCCATTTATTGAATTTTGATAATGACAAACCAAATTAGTGCTATTTGGTACTAATGAGTTTGTTTAAGATAAGTTTCAGGTTAGTACCATATTTGGAGGCCATTGCTTAGCTATTGCAACAACTTCTAGGTTTCATGAAGTAAAGAAGGCATATTGCATATCAAGGAAGGAACATAGAAGAAGGGGCTCTAGCAAGGCATAGCATGGCTCAGACTTGAAGATTGCTCAACAAGATTTTTTTTAGTTTTATAGGTTTAGAATTTTGTTAAAGAATGATGGATAGGTTTGAAGCTCAATCACACACGTTTTTGCGCACATATTGTTTCTAAGATGATTTTCTATAAAATGTACAAAAAATATTTGATACAAAATCCTCTGCCTACAAATCAATTTTTATGTTTTATACTTAGTACTATTTAAAGATATTTTTCATAAAAATCAAAGTCTATTCAAAATTGTGTTTTAAACTCATCTTTTGACCTGAGCCGGTCGACCGCACCAGTCGACCGTGCCTGTGTCAGTCTTGTCCGGTCGACCGGACAAGTCGACCGTGGTTCTGGCAGATGCACGTATCAGTGTGCATGTTTGCCGGTCGACCGGGCGGTCGACCTGATTGTAGTAGCTTTGCTCTCGGGTTTATTGGGTCGACCGGGGCGGTTGACCGTATGCCTGTAACGGCTCTATTTTTGAATAGGCGGTCGACCGACCGGTCGACCGGACTAGCGTTGAACAGTAAACGGCTATTTTCTGGGCTGTTTTATATTTTGTCTTTTTGTGTTTAAAATTAGTTTAAGGGATATATTTCAAACTTAATACTCTCTGATTAATCCTAATTATGTTTTATCCCTTAACCCTAGCCCTCTCCTATAAATAGGGGTGTTTGGGAGAGATTGTTTACAACAATTAATTACAAGAGAAAAATTCAAAAGTTTCCAAGTTTAAGGCTTTCAAAAGATCTTGGTTTTTGTGCTGAAATTCTCTCATTTTCTGAAGTGTTTTTCAAAGAATTCTCTAATTTCATTTTCTTTTCTCCTTGCACACAAGAGCTTCATTCCTACTCATTGTTCTCTAAGGACCTTTTGTAAGGGAAGAGACATTTGAAAGAGAGAGTTTGTGGTCTTTTTACTACTCAGAAATTGCTTGTAATTGAGATTGTGGAGTGGGTACTCCGGTGTAATTGTGATTCTTTGTGATAGTGGAAGTAGCTAGAATCCTTCTGGGGAAGGCGGGGAGTAGAGCTGGGTGCTCGAACTCGATAACATATCCTTGTGTTTGCGTTTGGTTTACATTCTTGCACTCCTTACTTTACTTTACTTGCTCTTATTACTTGCTTATCATCATCATTGCTATATTTACTTGCTTTCATTCATCTTGTGAATCTTGTTGGGTGATTGTTACATCTTAATTTTTAATTTGTCCATTGATTAGAATTATCACCTATTCACCCCCCCTCTAGGTGATTTTCAATTGGTATCAGAGCTTGGACTCTAGGTTTTGGCTTAACATCCATAGAGAGATCCTTAAAATTTGCTAATCAACATTTCATTCATACATTCATACACTAGTAAACATGGCCGATAATATTAAAACCCCTCCTAAATTTCATGGACTTAATTTCCCTATTTGGAAGGTTAGGATGACTATATTTTTGCAATCTTTGGGTAGCTTAGTGGCCAAGTCCTTGACCAAACCCTATGTAGCACCCGATAGTGATGAGAGCACTTGGACCGACTTCAACTTTAGAGAATATGAGGCTAACTCCAAGGCCCAAAACTCCCTATTAACCGCCTTGAATGAGGATGACCTTACACGGGTAATTCATTGCCAATCCGCCTATGAGATTTGGCAACATTTATTGGTCACATACGAAGGGACTTCACAAGTCAAGAGAGCTAAGATAGATCTCTTGAGGTCCCAATATGAGTCATTTAAAATGATTGATGATGAGTCTATTGATAGTATGATTACAAGATTTACTAAAATCACTAATGGTCTTTCTTCCTTAGGTGATGACATCTCCAACGATCAAAAGGTACGGAAAGTGATTCGGGCTCTTCCGTCTTCATGGGAGATAAAGGCCACCACCTTAAAAGAATTGAACGACAAGGACGAGATGGACCTCATTAGTCTCATTGGGAACCTAAAGACCCATGAGATGGAGAAGAAGGCAAGAGAAGAGGCCACTACTTCAAAGAAGAAATCCATAGCCTTCAAGACTTCATCCACCAATGATGACGATGAAGAAGACGAAGAAGAAGATGAGGAGCTAACTCTACTTGTGCGGAACGTCAAGAGGTTGTACCGGAAGAACAAGCTCAACTTCCAGAGAAAATTTGAAGGCAAAGAGGAGAGAAGGATCATTTGCTACAATTGCCGCAAACCCGAACATATCATGGCGGATTGCCCGGAGTTCAAGAAGAAGATGACTTCCTCCTTCAAGCCAAAGAAGCCGGAGGAAAAGAAAGCATACAAGGCAACGTGGGATTCGTAAAGCGAGTCCGAAGAAGAGGTGGATACGGCAAACATGTGTTTCATGGCAAACACTCCAAAGGTAACCTCTCAATCTCTTGATGATGAAGATGATGAATTAAGTAAGGAAGTTCTTGTACATGCTTTTGTTGAACTTTCCGAAACTTATGATAACAAGAAACTCGAATGCTTAAAATTGCAAAAGGAAGTGCTTTTCTCAAAAATCAACTTGCTATGGTTTCTAAAGAAAAGGATGATATTTCTTCTAATCTTATTTCTATTCAAAATGAGTTTAATGCCTACAAGGTTTCTTGTAAGGGGAAATCTCCTATTGTTGATGAAAAAGAAATTTCCTTTTAAAAACTAAAATGGTTGATTTTGAAAAAGTTTTGAAAGATTGTGCTTTTAACACTAAGAAACTTGAAGAAAAGTTCTCCAAAAAGCACACCTCTCAGGCTAAAAATTCACATGCTCACACCACACATGCTAAATCTTTTCATGCTCACAACTCTCATGCTCACAAATCACACACTCATTATGCTTTCAAATATGGTAGAGTATATAAATGCACATATTGTGGTAAGAATGGACATTTAGCTAAATTTTGCTATGACCAAGTTAATAGATCAAATAATCGTGTTTGGGTTAATGAAACTAACCCTCTAGGACCCAAAAAAATGGGGGACCAAAATTAAGTCCTAAATTATTTGATGTAGGTACACACCAAGCTCCAAGATGTAGGGAGCGGTGGTACCTTGATAGTGGTTGTTCAGACATATGACGTGGGATATCAACAATTTACAACCCTATCAAGGTACGAGGAAGGTGGCTCCGTCACCTTCGGGGATGACTCCAAAGGCACTATCATCGGTATAGGTAACATCAAATTGGTACATATCCTATTATAGAAAATGTTTTTTTAGTAGATGGTTTTAAAACATAATTTGCTTAGCATTAGCAACTTTGTGACCGTGGACTTAAAGTTGTTTTTGATGATTCTTCTTGCAAGATTTTTGATGTTAAATCCGAGTTTGTATTCTTACGGTTTTCATGACAATAATGTTTATATCATTGACATGCTTAATTAGATTGTTCTACTAAAGCTTGAATGCTTTTGATGAAAATTCTTGGCTTTGGCATAGAAGATTAGGACATGCATCTTTTGACCATCTTGCTAGAATTAATTCTAAGGATTTAGTAAAGGGTATACCTTGCTTGAAGTTTGAGAAAGACCGCATTTGTGTGCGTGCCAACTTGGGAAACAAACCAAGTCTTCCTTCAAACAATTAAGGATATCATGACTACTAGGCTCTTAGAACTAATTCATATGGATCTTTTTGGACCAAAACACAAACTAAAAGTTTAAATGATAGTAGATTGCATTTGTTTTAGTTTGATGATTTTTCCCGTTTCACTTGGGTTTTCTTCTTGCAAAATAAAAGATCAAACTTTTTCTCATTTCAAAATTTTTCGAAAAAGGGTTGAAAAAGAAAAAGGCTTTTCGATTTTAAGAATAAGGAGTGATAGAGGTGGTGAGTTTGTTAACCAACTCTTCATGACTTATTGTGATGAAAAGGGAATCAAGCATGAAATGTCTTGTCCTAGGACTCCACCAACAAAATGGAGTAGTAGAAAGAAAAAATAGAAACACTTCAAGAGATGGCTAGGACAATAATAAGTGAATATGACCTCCCTCAATATTTATGGGCCGAGGCCGTAAACACCGCATGCTATATTTTAAATCGTATTTATGTGTGTAAGAATTCTTCCAAAACTTCTTTTGAAATGTATCATTCTAGAAAACCTAATGTTGCAATTTTAAAGTTTTTGGATGCAAGTGGTTTTGTTTTAAAATACTAAGGAGAATTTGGGTAAATTTGATGTTAAGGCTTATGAAGCTATCTTTGTTGGATATTCTTCTACTAGCAAAGCATATAGTATTTAATAGATCTTCACATACTATTGAAGAAACCATGCATGTTAAATTTGAAGAATCTAATGTGTTTGTTGAGAATGTTGTAGAGATTGAACCATTAGGTGAAAACATGGAGAAACTATCCTTGAAGGACTCACCCGCTCAAGAAGAAAAGCAAGAATCAATTGGTGATGTTCAAGAGGATAAGAGGAAAGCTCTCTCACCGCTTCCTAAAGCTTGGAGATATGCTACAAATCATCCTAAGGAGCTCATCTTGGGTGATGCATCTAAAGGAGTCACAACGCGCTCAAACTCCATGACCTATGTGGTAAC